>NCQV01072062.1:0-24000 GCA_002740545.1 Lophocereus schottii
CACCACCGCCAATGCCACCACCATATCCACCTCCTAAACCACCGCCTTTCCCAATGCCCCCTTCGTATCCCACACAACCTTCCTTATCCACAGTGTTTTTCTCCTCCAAACGTCTACTCTCAGCTACTCCCACAAACACCACAGCAAGTGACAACGCTAATAAGGACACACCTAAGCCTCTCCAAAACCTCCCCATAGCTTTCACTCAAACAAGCACGTTTGGTTGATTTGATGCATACAAGTTTGCGATGAAGTGCCTATTTATAGGGAAATTAGGGAATACAAAAAGACAGCGAAACCCTAGTTTGGAGGCTTCGATTTTAGAAGGGCAGGTATCTCGATCTCTCCATAATGGCCATGCTACGTGGTTTTGAGTGCACCAGGCAGGGTCAGTGAATTGTTTTTCAAAATTTGCTTTGACCTTGGGTTAATCAAATCATTAATTAGGGGTGCATATTTTAGTAAGTTTAGTTAAACTGTACAACCTAACACTCTACTTTCTGCCCACTGAGTGAACTCCACTAGCTACTGAACTGTAGTACGTGCTATCTAATGCATGCAATATTGAAATAATTGTTAAGATCTAGCACATTATTTTGGGCAAATTTTCAACTTGAATTATGGTACACTCAAGTAAAAGACTTCTCTAAATTTAAATCTAATCTATTTGTAACATAGTATATATGCAATTAGTAGTGATTTAAAAAAAAAAAAACTAATATATCTACATACATATCCCGTATAATTAGACTCTTGAAGTATCAACTTGGACATTAACCATCGATTAGCTTAATCTTTTAATTGAGCTAATTATGGAACAAAAATAAGGTTTAAGTTAGGTTTTACACTTTAATACGTCCCCTCATCATAATTTTCTTTGAGTTGGGAGCGTTGGTTCTTCAAAAATTTCCCCTAATCTTCTGCAATAATTCAATATACATGACCCTGTTGAGATCGATTTGAACCTGAAACCTCTAACTCAGAAAGACTCTAATATCATATATATTTGAGAATTATCTTAAACTCAAAGGTTAAACTGATGATTGAAGGTCTAAGAATATATTTTAGTCAGCGTTAATTGATCAGTGAAAAGTTGCAGAGATCTATGGTTAAATCAAATTCAAGTTGTCCCCTTCAAGAGCGAACTGTGTGTGCTTGTGAAGGCGAAGCACAGTGACGTTATGTCCTGTGTGGCATTTGGCTAGCTTGATGGAGAAATAAAACAAGTTCAATTAAATGAGATGTGAAATATATAAGTAGCTTGGACCGACAGAGAGATTGAGTACAATAAAAGGCCTCTAATGCTTTCCAAAGATTAATTTTTATTTGTAATTAAGATATTAGACTGCTTAAATATAATTATTCAAAGCTGGCGATAGTATTAATCATGTATGAAACATTGACTTAGAGATCTCAGTGCGTTGTGTTATTGAGAAACACTTTAAGATGTCAATTCTATTGGAAATTGGATCAGTTAACCCTTTTTTTAAATATAAAAAAATCCCTTAACATAGTGGTACGGTCGATCACAGTTTTTCCACTTTTAATCATTTTGTCCTAATTAGTATCTATCATTTTAATTTCATATAATATATGACATATATCAGCCATAATACTAAATAACTTTAAAACAAAAGTTTCATACAACATCTAATTTTTTATTTAAAGGACCCCTAAAATTATCGATCAAAGATTATGCTAAATGCAAAACTCACACGCAAATCAATATAACTCACACTCAATTTTTTTATTTTTTTTATTTTTTGACTTGGGGATGAAAGGAGGGAAATAAAAGATATATTTTCATTTAAAAAAAAAATCTATATCCAATTTATACTAGATTTAGAGTGTGTAAATAAGGTCAGTCCACAGAAAAGGGCTGAGAAGGGACTCAAATTGACGCACATTACAAGTCCAGCAAGTGCTTGGTTTGAGAAGACATTTATTTTATAACTTCACTGCCTCTCATCATTCCTTTTAAAAAATATAGCCCACTAGTGAGAGTCATGTCAAAGCCTATATCAGACTCCTATTCTACAAGTCACGTCAGCATCACATATTAAAAATTATTTATATAACAAATACACGTTGGAATAATATATATACATGGCAAGAGAGAGTACACACTTTTAGGTGTATAATATACATTACCGAGTCATGCATGCATATGACGTAAGTTAACTGTATTTAATTTGGGTCCTGGTCGTAATTCCTCATGTACAAATAGACATTTGAATAACCAATGAAATCATATCGAATCCAAAGATATACATGTAGAGGCATTTGACCTAGCTAGTGCGTGATTGTAGCGAATTTGATCATGGCTACTACTAGATTAATTAGGTTGATCGTGCATGTCTACTCATAGCACCAACCTCGCTGGTTCGATATTTATTGCAAAGAAATTATAATAACATTTCAATGTATATACCTCTATAGTTTTTCTTTTTCCTTTTCTCCAAATGTTAGAAATTAGTGTTGATAAATTGTATGAAGGATACACGTTGGATAAGGTTGTTCTTACATACTTAGGTCGTTGTCATCATGTCACATTTACACACAAATAGTATGCATTACCTGAATGTGATACCAGTATGTGATACGGAAATTTTCTTAATATGATAATAAAGTGAAAACGCGTAGTCACCTTTACTATTAGATAATTAAGATAATATCTATAATAGAGTTAGTAATTGAAACGCATTTTTTAACCTTGTAAATTTTGATGGATCTGATGTATATAAGGACCAAAGTCAGTCAATCCTGCACCTTTGACGCGAGTATTCAAGAATGACGATGGGTTGGATCTACGTCGAGTCCACATAGATTCAGATCTATTTATTTTTTCTGGACCTAGATCCAGACTCAAATTAGACTGATTGGACATGGGAAGAGGGGATCTAGATCCATACCCTCATACCCTTTGAGTCTAACGGATCCACATTTTCTTAGTGGGTCTAAACCTTTTTTACTATAGAAAAGCTAGCAAACATTTTATCCTCTATCTATTGAAATATTATTACATGTTTATAGCAGGAAGCAAATATTGCTCTTAACATAAATAGAGTCGAGATGCAACATGGAAGCATATAGGTAGTTACATTTAGTAATAGTATTCATTGCTAGTTTTTTAAATAAAAAATATCATGGGAACGGATCCTAGGTCAAGTCATGAGTCACAATTTTATAGACCCGAACTCAAATCCGTCTTGAAACCATTTGGACCGAGACACTTGTAAGATTCATTGGGTCCATTTAATTGAACACGAAACTTTTAACCTGTAATGAACTTGATAAATTTAGACCAGATCCAGAGCTCACTACTATTCCAACAAGTGCCCTAAAATATATGGTCTTACTCATTGAGTATGCCATTTCCTATAAATTTCAAGATTGATCCCTGTCGGTAAAACTTATCCATATATATGATCTGATTTTTCATTCCAGATCATTCTGATATTGAACTCAAGTCAAGTCTTATCCTCCCAAATTTGTAGGGTTAGTGCACAATCAACTGTAAACCATTCCCACACCGACAGATGGGGGGTGACCAAGCCCAGCAAAAAGTATAATTAAAATTAAAATGATTAATGAAAGGGATTAATCAACTTTTATGTGGCGGATTTGGTGGGAAAAGATCTTAACTGCCCACACTCACTCTGAAAATTTCCACGCTTTCATCACCTTCAAAATTCACCTAACACCCCCTCCCTGTCTGTCCTGAATTACAGTGACATTTAAATAAATACAAATAAAAAATAAGAATTGAAAAATAAAACTAAAAAAATAAATTAAAAAAAAAACCTCCCCAGTTGGAATGCCACACTGTGTGCGCATATGGGCTCCCATGTCATTGTTTTTACAAAATTTAGTAGCTCAACTAAAGTCAAATTTGTCGGGGTGATTAATTGCTGATTAATTATTGAGATTACTCCAATTAACCCTAATCCTACTTCTAACCCTAATTACTAGCTTGGTCATTAAATTCATTCTACTCTTTGTGAAGCATGAACCACTGGACTCAGGGCTAGCTAGCTAGCAAGGTCCCCCCTAGACCAGATTAATTTGAAGGGGAACCTAATTAATGACTTCCTCTCAATTTGCATTTTCATCCTCCAGTTAGCTATCCTAGCAGTTAATGGCTGATTAAAGCAAACACGTTTTTGTTCAATGGAACTGCAAGAGTCATTAACCCTATTTGAGAAGCAGTTGTTAGCTATGTAAATTAGTTGTTTGTAGAAAAACTATTTAGTTAAATTAACTGTTTTTCATAAAGTTGTGAGACCAAAAACTAATTCTCCAAGAGGTTTTTCCATAAAACTCATCAAATTAGCTTTTTGGATCCAAAAAGGTCCGAAAAGCTTTTCCGAAAGCTATTTTATCAAGCACCAGAATTAGCTTATTGACTTGGTCAAACAGTTAGTTTTGGTCCAAAAAACTGTTTACGAAACACTTCTATTGTTGGACAGATTTTTGACATTTATTGGCGATTATACTAAATTAGAGTTCAACCATCGTAGATATAATGGAACAAAATATCCCGCTAAATTGCTCATTTGGTTATTATGTTGTAACGTTCTACTTCATTCAAATTTAACGTCGAGTAGAAGTAGCCCCTTTGTTGGTTAGCTCTAAGGGTAAGGTCTACATATGTTTGCCCTCAATTGCTTTTGAAGTCCATCTCGATCAAGAGTCCAATTAACTGCAACAACACCACTACTCTTAGTCTAGGTCTTAATTATAAAATTTGAGGAGATTCAGATACATGCAATCTTGCTTCTACAAATTAGAGATAATTAGATGATCTGATAAATGTCTTTTCTCTCTAGCATCATCTATTGGAAACCATTTCTTTGCTGCTAGGGAAAACTACCAGTATGTTATGCTATGACTGAGCAGATAGTAATGGCAGTTGAGCATGTGGGTAGCTACTACTAACTACTAAGGTTTGTTCAGGGGATGGCTCTCTATTTGCAAAAAACAGGGCATGTCTTTTTTTCTTGGTTGGTTATCCACTTATCCTCTTGTAGAAAATGAAGGATTGCTCTGATTAAGTGGAACTGTTGGAATGCTAATGTGGTTGGTATTCAGGAACATTTCTCAGTAGTTGCTGAAACAAGACTCTGGTGGTCAAAAAATAAATAAATAAACTGAGAAGGACTAAGGTGAACAGAAAACAAATATGTCAAATTTTAAATTTCTCCATCTGCCTTCTTAAATGAGAAAATGAAAGGATATTTCAAGTAGAAAATTTAAAATACTATAGTATGTATTCAAATTCTTATAAATTATACGACTATTCTTCTAATACATTTTGTGATAGTAAAATCACTCTAAATAAGTACAATAGGTAATCCAAATTCAAAATGATATCATAGTTGAAACTAATCATCACAGGCTGTATTTTATTCAAATTATTATAAATTATACAACTATTCTTCTGATACATTTTGTGACAGTCAAATAAGTCTAAATTAATATAATAGGTAACCAAAATCAAAGTTACATCATAGTTGAAACTAATCATCATTAGGGTGTATATGGAGTTATGTAGTCTTATAACAACTTTCCAGAACAAAAATGTAGACAATATGACAACACTCCACTATCTAAGAATACCACAAATTCTTATGAGATGAAGAATACCTTGTATCCTTATCCTATCTGTTACATCCCACCAATTTTATGTAAAATAGTGCATGACACATCAGTCGTTCACAGCATATGAAAACACCAAACATTGTGAACATCTATGTATATGGCAAATCTCATCTCAAACTCCAAGGAAGAAGAGCATAAAAAAAGCTTCACAAGTAATCTACAAACAAGCAATGCAATTTTGCTCCAGTAAGCATGGAAATGAAGGTATTTACAAACTTCATTTTTGTTACAAAGTACTCAACTACACCCCATACTTTCAAATCTTCGTACCATCAGTCAGTTACAAAAAACAAAGAGACCAGCTCTCCGAATCACACAGCCTAACTGAAACCGATGCAGTCCATTTTTCTGCATCAATCAAAAACGGGCAACTCCATAGTCAAGAATGGTCCATGGAGAGCTAGTCTCTCGATGAGTTGATCGTTAATTACAGGGGTATAAACATGAAAGGAAGATTTGGGGGTAGTGGAGGCATAATGTACACAGCTAGCAGCAGCTACGAAGGGAAGGGCAGAAGACTGGGCCTTTGATCCAATCTCGGTGCATTCTCAGGGTGAATCCTAGCATCCTGAAGTAGAAGCACTCTGAGGGTACCCGACTTTTTTAACCAGGCAGTCACAGCTGTTCCCTGTGATATGAATCTTCCGAGGTTGGTCTCTGCCAAATGGAAGGGCGCCCCCATTGCATTAAGAAGCCCTTCAATGGCTCGCCTTAGCGCCCCATCACCCACAACTTTGCTGTGCTTTCCCCACCCAGTCAAAATACTGCCCAGAAGAAGAGAGAGAATAGTGTATTAGCTTGATGTCTACTTGATCTATGATTAGCTGATTGTTACAATGGGAACATTTGATGAGATTAAAGACGATTGAAGTAAAAAAATTTCCCCAAGTTTCAATAGAATATATGATTCTTTAGAAAAAGTTCTACCCCAATACCTTCAATATAAACTAATTTCATATAGAGAAGCTAGTTTTAGCTGTAAAGGAACTTTCTTGTCAAAAGGACAATTAGATAGAATTTACCCAGCCAACTATTTTTCACCCTATCAAACACACCGCATATAGATATCGGTGGCTTCGAGGGTACCTTAAAAGTTTTGGCAGCTCGTGGCCTTCTAAAACAACTGAGCGTATGCTTAGCAGCCAAGCATGCACCATTGCTCGAGCGGCCCCAGAGGACATCAAGTGAAGATCCAAGCAAGATATGGACCAGATATTTTCCCACACATTTCTATTCTTTCCTTCCAGCACAACCAACTGAGCTCCTCGTTTCTGATAAAACAATACATCAATGTCAGACACAAGCTTTTCGAGGCATGAATTGAAAGAAATATGAAAGATGCCAGTGCAATCTAAGTGAATTCACAAGAACAAAGTAAGTGTTTATTTGATTAGCGGGAACAGGCAAGGAAAAGTAAGCCTATTTTATATGGCTGTTTCATTTCACCTTAAAACCCATGTCAAATACCGCACATGGGACCAAAACCGTGAATACTTGGATACCTTTTATGCCAAAACAGAACTTTTTGACGATGTGGGACAAGAAAAAAGCAAGACCTAGAAACATACTGGTGACCATGGAAACCTCGAGAACAAAATGATTTCCCATGGTATTTTAGTAAGCAATCCATACAATCACATTGCTCAACGAAAAAGGCGAAATTTCAGAAAGAAATTCTTGTCATAGTCAAAACAAACCATGAGAAACCTCACACCCCAAAAATTATGGATATGCATACAGCTTTGACCTTGATGTAGATACAGCTTTAGCCATCTCTTTTCAACTACTTCATTCATATCAAAGGCCTAAGCCAGGTCGGGTGCTTGGCACTTAGAAATGGGTATACATGGACATTGAAACCAGTGTTGCTTGGACTTGGTCATAAACATGTTGGACTATCGAGTATTTGATGCACGAACGGACTCTGCCAATTTTCTTAAAATTTTCCAAGTTTTTAGTCCAAAATGAACGGTCAAGTGTCAATATCCATGTCCAAGTTTCCAGAATCTCACATGGGTACTTGAAGCAAAATAAAGAGTCCAAGTTAGTTAGCATTGAACCATTCATTTAAGACTACAAAAAATCACAACTTTTTTTAGAAGTTGGCACACTTAACACCTAAAGCTGTATCAGGTGCTGCACACCAAAATGCGGGTAAGGGTAACTTGCAGTAATAGAGTTACTGTATGTCCAATAAGTCACTTTCTTTAGGATGGTGCCCTTCCCTTCTTTATCACTATTTGTGAGTAAAAGAGAATTAGGCATCGGAACTGGTCAAACTTACTTGACCAAAGTGCCATAATACATCAGTCAGAGCATTATAGAAGGCAGATGCTGTCGATATGTCCAACTGCTTAACTTCATCAAACAAGGAAAGGGCCTGAAGCCAAACAGTGTCACCATAACCTGTAAGTAATCCATGAGCAACACCATACACCCGATCATCAAATAGGCGGAGCTCTTCTAATAACATAGAAGCATCTTCCAATGAATTGCACCGGCTGCATAGTACATTGATTAACAGCTAATGAGCTCCAGGAGCATATAGCATAAAGAAGATAATATATCAGAAAGACATGACAAAGTAAAGCATAAAGGCAAAGTTTCCGAGGAGACAAGGACGATAACAAGGAGCCTCCATCACTTAGAACAGAAAAGGCGCCACTTCATTATCATACAACTTATAAGGGGGTAAAACCCTGGAAGGAGGGTTTCATAGGTCTAATAAATCATCAAGAGTCATGAAACAATGTTACTACTCCAGGGTAAAGGAGTAACATTTGAAGACCTAAAACAGAAAATCTGGGATGGGTGGAGTATAACTCACTACAAAGAGAAGCTATGTCTATGCCCTTATTCCAATAACAAAGATCGGTCGTTAATGATCAATCTTTTGTGTGCACACCAACCCGTCAGAACATATTTTGGACCACTGGCACTATAGCTTTGCTTGGGCAAAGATAATAACCAACTCTATGCCATAGCATTCATCACCAGCTGGGAGTGAGAGTGAAAAACAGGTAGAACAGAAACTGAGAAAATCAACGTAACTCCCAAGAAATCTATGAACTTTCTTGCTCGCTATCTCTTTCAACAACAACAACAATAACAACAACTCCTAGTGTGGGTCCCGCTTAGGCAGGATCATGGATTCAAAATGTGGCCGAACCGCGACGAAACAGCCGCGTTGGAAAGGTTTTAGAGTTGGGCGATCCGCGTTTCATGCCGCGATTGCCGCGATATGGAACGCGATTGCCGTAATAGGGCGATTTTGCGGTACCGCAACTGAAACCGAAATCGCGACCGAAACCGCATTTTGAATCCTTGGGCAAGATGTAGGGAGATCCTGATGTAAGCAGTCTTACTTTTGCAGATATCGCTACCCACAAAGAGGCCTCGCTATCTCTTTCAGATGGATGTGAAATTTCTTTCTTCAGTCTAAGCAATGCAGATATATGTGAATCAAAGGACATGATGAAGACTATAAAAAATCTAAACACGCTGGTGCACATATCCTTTCAAGTAACATTTATCCCGAAGGTTTTTACAATTTTCAATTGACGAATAAAGGGATCCAGAGAAAGAGAGGGGAGGGGATACCTGCAAGCATTTAAGATGGCCGAAAAGGTCACGACATTAGGTCTTATCTCCAGCTCATGCATCTTGTGAAATACTCCCAAGATGCAAAGAAGCTCCTGCCTGTTCTGGTTAAATTTCCTGGACGTAAAAGATCTTTCAGCTGCTAGCTGGCCAAAGATCTCCATGACCTTATTACTTTCTCCACATTCAGCACTTCGAGTAGCCACATCTTTAACAGCCACTGCTGTTGAAATTGCACCCTCTGAGTTATCTCCAGGAATGGAGGCATCAATCGAGTAGTCTGCCCCAGCTGACCGACTGAACGCATCAATAATAGTATTGTATGTAACTACATTTGGCCGGATTCCTTCTTTTGTCATTTCATCGAGCAAAAGTACAGCTGATTCCACAAGCCCATTTTTGCACAAGGTGTCAATAAGGGCGCTGTATAGAACAACATCAGCCTTCAAGCCAGCTTCCTTAAACTGCCTAAACACCTCCATTGCCTCCCAGTACATCCCTGCTTTTGAGTAGACATCAATAAGTGTAGAATAAGTTAACACGTTAGGCAGAACACGCTCTGCTTTCATCCGCTCAAACACTTGCTTAACTTCATCATATTTTCCTTGTTTACCGAAACCACCCAACAACGCATTGTAAGTCACCACATCCTTCCTGATTCCACAACCTTCCATCTCCTTGCAGACATTCAGAGCATCCTTGAACCTACCAAGTTTCAAATAAATAGACAACAAGGCATTATAACAGACTCTATCAAGAGCAATGCCCGTACACTTCATCTCGGCAAACATAGCCAATGCTTCCTCCAATCGACCTGCTTTTGCAAACCCATCAATCACAGTACTATAAGTAACTACATTAGGCATCACATTCTTCGTCGTCATCTCAGACATGATCTCAAATGCCATATCCATTTTGCCTCCTTTACAAAGGGCATCCAACAAGGTGTTATAGGTAAAAACATCCTTATCAATCCCCCTGCAACCCATCTCATCAAACAAACTCCTAGCCTCCTCCCACAACCCTCCTTTACACACAGCAAGCATAGAATTGAAAGTAATTCGATCCGGGGTAACCCCATTGCTCAACATCTCATTAAAAATCTCTGAAACCACCTTAAATTTAACCCCAGCCTTAGCACAAGCATCAACAATTGCATTATAAGTGACCAAATTGGGCTTCAACCCCTCATTCTTCATCATTTCAAAAACCCCAATAGCCTCTTTAACAAGCCCACTTCGACCATAAGCACTAATCAAAGCAGAATAAGTATAAACAGTATTACCATAACCCCCATTAACAGCATTATCAAACACATTTCTAGCAATATCAACTTTCCCTAACCTACCCATCACACTAATCATAGAGCTAGCCAACTTACCTCTCTCACTGAGCTTCTTCTCTCTCCGCAGAGCAAACTCGTAGCAGTGAACAGCCTTGGCAGACTCCCCTCGATTGCCCAACTCTCGGAGCAAAAAGCAGTAATCTTCAGACCCAGAAAGCTTTCCCTGAAAACCCAGCAACACATTTTCCAACTGATGCTCATCAAGGGCGAATTTGGAAGCCTGTTCTAAGGCTTCCTCAGCAACAGGAGAGTGCCGGGTAGAAAGGGACGATTTGGGTCGGTTTAGATGGAGTTTGGAGACAAAACGGGTCGATTTTTTGCCAGAGAAATCAGGGGAAAGATGAGATTTTCGGGGGTTAGGTAGAGGAGAGAGAAAGCTGGGAGCGTTGGAAATACAATTGGGTCTAGAGGTAGCAGAGACTTTGTGAGAGGTAAAGCGGTGATTAGGGAGGGTGGGGCTGTGAGTGTGAGCAGAAGAAGGGTAATTCAGGTGAGGGACTTGGTGGGGTTTAGCAGCGGCGGCTGTGATTGAGCAGTGAGGAGGTGTAGATGAGGCCATTCAACAGATTTTTGGGGGGAGGGAGATGGGGGGGGAGAAGATAAGGAGTGAAATAGGTGAGAAGAGAGAGAGGACAGGAGAGAGAGAGTCAAAAGAGTGCAGGCAGTTTGGGCTTCTTCTTGATGATGATAATGATGACGACGACGACGATTGATGAGTGTTTCGGACATTCCAAAGCCAGCAAATGGGATTTGCAATGTGTGTGTTTGTGGGTGGGTTTGGGGGTTGTTCTTTGCAGTTTTGGACACAAAAACAAACAAACGAACAACGAAATTGCACAATATTATCTCAATTTATGATGCATTATTTAAAGTATCTTTACTTTTTGAAAATAAATTGTTGATACTTTAATTTTCCAAAAAGTGAATAAATGATGTAATTGTATTATAGGTCAATCATATATGATTATAAATTTAAAATGTAGAAATGAATTAAGTTTCAATGAATTAATATAAATGTTACTTGTTGACAACTTTAATTTGATTGTTATTTATGTGGATGAAGTTCCACGCGTGCAAACAACTGAATAGAATTAAACTTTAATCTTTTTTTTTAAAAAAATCGGTCAGTCTAATAAATTTCTCTATAGGGACAACTTAATTTGATTGATGACAGTGAGAAGATGATAATGTTAGATTTCATTCGTAATGCTTTCGTCTTTGCTATTATTTGTTTCTGAGTCTTTGTAAACTGGAAGTAGGAGGGAGGCAGGGAGCTAGAAGCCTACAATATGCTGGAGGGAGATAGAATGAGTTAAAAAAAATGTTAAAAAAAAGTTGTTAGAAGTTGTAATGAGTTAGAAGGGACTAAAAAAAAAACTTAAAAGTTAATACGAACGAAACTGAAATGAATGGGAAAGAGAAGAAAGAAATTATGTAATTATAAAGATAAGTTATTAAAAGCTGTAATCAGTTAACAGTAGTTGGAAACAACTGGAAAAAATTTGAAAGAAATGAAAATTTGAGGATGAAACTTCAAGATGTAAAGTACCTACATTTAATGCCATTAGTTAATCTCAAATAATGCACATAACACACTACGACATGGAATAAAAGTTAACAATGAGTCAATGACCTTGGATAGCTTCTCATGCAAGGGTTGAAAAAAGTTGATTGACTTCAATGTCAATGAGTTGTTATATGACATGAGTATGACTCAGGTCAGAATTATGCCATTGTTTTAAATTTAAAAGGCATTTTCACGAAAATGACCAAAGAAAAATCTTCCCCACATAAGTTGAGATCTCAAGGTATAACAGTGCAAACTCAAATTTACAGTCATTGCATCATAAATACGAATTTACATACAGACAAAAAAAGAGGGGATTTGTAGACCAAGGTTTTTTTTTTTTAAAAAAAAGCTAGAGTATAGACCAAAGTTAATAATTTTATTAGAAGCAGGTTTTTGGTAACAATTTGACATTTGAAACAAAAAAGAAATACCATAGAAATCTATCAATAGTCTTTTTATGGCATAATTTCAAACATAAATGGGGTATTTGCTACGTAGTTTCCGTTTACATGCAAAACCCGTGATTCAAAAATTTCCTTCAAAACGATCAAAAGCAGATATATCCATTACCTGGGAAATTTCCTTTTGTTGACTGATGAAATCTTGGGATCCTTTCTACATTAATACATCCCATATCCAATACAGAAGATATTCTGTACCTAACAGAATATATGTCATTTTCTGCGGGACCAAAACCATAATTTTGAGTCCAAAATTCTTCAGGTAGATTTAGATTATGAGCAACCAGTAGAGGCTTTTGAGTTCTACAAGAAAGCAGAATTAGTAAGGAGAATGGAGCTAATGTTGTAACCATATTTTATTGCCTTCCTCTTTGAAAATTGACCCTAAATCTGGGCTGTTTTTCTGGAATTGCTATTTCTCGGAAGGAAAAGCAAGACAATACCCCTGCTCAAAAATCCCTACAATTGGGCAAGGAACAAGCTGTATTACGCGAAAACTTGTCTACATAATTTACTAAAAAGAATTAGTAAAAGGAAAATCCATTGTAGTTAAAAGCAGGTATTAGATCGACGATTTCTCTTTCAGAATGTCTTCTTGCAGCAGAAGACATACGCATGTTCCTGGAGAGCTTCTCTACCTCTTGTTCTTCCCGAACTCTATCTATCGATCAGAGCCAACCAAGTCAGCTCTGCAGAATTCTGAATTCGATTCCCGTGAAAAGCAATACAATTGCCTTGGGTCTGAGGAGGAGGAAAAGATTTCAGAAAGTCTTCTTCCTTGTAACAGGCTTTCTAACTTCCTTCTTAGATGAAGTGGACGCTGTCATGCTTATCCCTGATGCTAAATCCTTTAACCTGTACGACAGAGAACACAACAACATAGAAGATCAGTGATTAACTAATGATAAGATCTCCACGGTAGAAAATTAACCATGTCTCTTGAACAAGGAAGCCAGAGAGAGCAAGGGGGAATTTAGGGTAAGCAATCAGGGAAAAATTGCACTACCTCGGAATACTTAAGAAGAGAAGTATAACTGAAACTCCAACAACCAGTGGGAAAACTGGGGCTGGCGTAAGTTCCTGAAAAAGAGAAAATGAGTTTGATTAATTAACTCGAGATCCCATTGAAATAATCACAGGATGTCCATATTGCTTGTTCAGAAATTCAGGTCTGAAATATTCAATGGATTCTAAAAATTTAGTGAAATAGGCTCAGTGGCACTTGAATTTTCATCCGCTCATATATTTCCGGCCTTAATTGTCCAAAGAATATGAAATGCACAAAGAAACTGTCAGCATAAATATTTCACTTTATCATGAATCGAAACTAACCTGTTTATGAATATCTTCCTCAATTCTGTATCTCAGTGGGCCAACATGTAAAAGAGTATGCTTCTCTAAGTCAACCTCAATTACATCAGACTTGAATCTGTGAGTGCTCAATGGGATGCCTGATCGAAGCTGCACCAAGTGCTTACCCTTGGGCAAGTCCTTAACCTGGAAGAAGCGAGACAGTGGTAGAGGGAAGGAAGACTCAACTTTCGATGGGTCACTGGCTGATTTAATCTCCACCCACAAGTGTGAGTCTATGTCCCCAGTGCTTTCACCCTCAACATGGCAACTCAAAATACTCATTTCAGGCTCTTCAAAAACTATGAAGTCCACTCCCTTAATGTCCTCTGCAATAACCTAATAGAACAATGTAATTTGTTACCAAAATGTTGCTGTAGAAAAGAGGATAAGACATAATTGAACATTATAAGAGTTAACAGAGAAGTCATCAATAGAAGGTTATGCACTCCTCAGCATTAAATTATGGTGTAGACTTATCAGAGATTGTCAACGAGTTAAATAGTTGGTTACTTGCGATGCCACCTCAGGGTCTAATTTATATTGTTCTGTTAGAAGATATTCTATCTTCAACACTTGTATATAGCTTATCGTTCCCTGTATTTGGACATAATACACTACAGATCAAATGATATCTTTTGAGAGCTTTTCTCTCTAAGCTCTTGCACTCTTTTCTCCATTTTACATGGTATCAGAGCTCTGAGGATGAGGATCCTGAAAAATTTTTCTTGATCTTTGTTCTTCTCGTTTGATTGTTTGATTGATTTGCATCATCAATCGAACAAGCTCACATCATAAACCTACTTTTTTTCCCCAATCCAATTGGTTGATTTGATTCACAACCAATCAAGCTTGCAAACTCGATTCAGGATTCTATTGATTTCTTTGATCTTTGATCTTGCTGGTCATCTATGGCGGATGCAGAGAACTGGATCAACTCCGATTCTGGAAGAAATCAGGAAATCAATTTTGCAAGAAATCATGAAACTAAATTCCAGGAAAAATCATGAATCCTACAATGATGATCCATTATACTTGCAGAATTCAGATTTTCCTGAAATGCCACCGGTGAATGCGAAATTAACGGCTCCAATTTTCAGAAATCGAGTCGTACTGTCCAAATTGCTTTTGAGACCAAGGCAAAATTAGAGTTCACAAATGGATCGTGTGCCAAACCAGAAGCAACTTCACATTTGTTTAATCAATGGATTCGATGCAACAGTATGGTGGCAAGCTGGCTGTTAAACTCTATGATTCTTGATTTGTTTGAGGCCTTCTTGTATGTTGATTCATCAAAGCAGCTATGGGATGAGTTAACAGAACGATTTGGTCGAAGCAATGGACCATTGCTTTACCAACTTGAAAGGAAATCTCTGAGTTACCTCAAGAAAATGACTCAGTTGCAGTGTATTACACAAAATTAAAGAGGTTATGGGATGAAATCAGTGATTTATTTGTCCCAGTGATAAATCTTGTACTACCATTGAGAAAACCATGGAGCTTGCAAAAAGACAGAGACTCATGCAATTCTTGATGCATTTGAATGAGAAATATGAAACTACTAGAGGACAAATATTACCCTTAGATCCTTTGCCAACTGTCAAATAGGCTTAGTCTATGATTCAGCGTGTAAAAAGGAATGTCATTGGTAATATAAGTGCAAATAGCAGGTTGCCGCAGATGTCATGAGGAAACAACTTTGGGGATTCTGAGATGACAGCAAATGTCTTGGTTGCCCGAAGTGGTCAACAAGGAAGAAAAGACCCCCAGAAAAGGAAAACTAATAAGTTTTGTAGTCACTGTCAAAGGTCAGGACACACAGTTGATCAATGTTTTAAAATTATTGGATATCCGGATTGGTATGAAGGAGTTAAGGATAATCCTCGATCAAAAGGGCCAGTCAGAGCTGCTGCAAACATGATCAACTGCAATCCAGATGATGGAGTGGATACCCCTCTTGATGAACCCATAGGGACTCATGACAGTAAACTGAGCGAAGGTAACTTCAGAAAGGTTGATACCAACCTCATTAAAGCCTTGGCTCAAGAAACGATGAAATTGGTCAAGGGCAAACAGGCATATTTCATCAAGGGCAAACAGATAATGGACCAGCAAACTATGAATTCTGGTGCTTTTGCTCACTCTGCAGGTATGACTCTATCAAGCTCTCGTTCTTTTATTAGCCGTGCTGTGCAGGATAGTGTTTTGGGTTCTTGGATTATTGACACTAGTGCTTTTTTTTTAAAATCAGGAAAAGAATAGATATATTTCATTAACAAAAGACTGGATGCAAAGATAGCATCCTACAAAAGGCTATACACATCCCATATGCACAGAATCCAAAAAATCTAAGAGATCAGGAGAAGAGTAACAAAAAATCTCTTTGTCCCAAAAACAGAGAGCCTTGATGAAATAATCTTTAAAATATTGAAGTGGCATCTCCATATCCGCAAAGACTCTTCTATTCTTTCACGCCAAATGCTCCAAAAAATTGCATGAGGAAATAATCTAGCAATCTTCTTGTTCGCTTTTCTACCAAAAAAGTCCTCCCATGCACAGAGGTGTTTCGAAATAGAATTGGACAAAACCCAAGAAACTCTCAAGCAACTAAAGGCTAGATCCCAAAGAGCTCTTGCAAAAGGGCAATGAAGCAATAGCTAGTAAGTGATTCACCGATTCTGCCGTAGCCTTGCATAGCGGGCACCAGTTCACCAAGATCTTACCCCTTTTTGCAAATTATCGAAAGTCAAAATACTATCATGGGTAGCCTCCCAAACCAAAAAAGACACTCTAAATGGAGCCAGAGATTTCCAAATGATCTTCCATGGAAAACACATTCACCATATTCGATGCAAAGGTGCAGAAGGCATGGAGGCAAGCCTCATATAATAAGACTTCACCGTGAAACTCTCTATAGGATTGAGATCCCATTTGACTGAATCAAGAGAGGATTGCCTGATAAGAATCTCATTCAGCTTAATAAGCAAGCTTATAAGGGAGGCGTCATCCACTAAGGGCATCACGAATAAAAATAGGTGAACAAATGCACGACCCCGACGCATTGTCACAATAAGTAGCCACAGTAGCTTCTTTATTCTCCGCAAGAGTATAAAGAGAAGGGAAAAGGTCCCTCAAAGGAGCATCTTCACACCAGCGGTCATGCTAAAACAAAATGGTAGAGCCAGCGCCCACCTCAAAAGAAAGATGAGAAAAAAAGTTATCCCATCCTTTACAAATAAACCTCCAAAGGCTTACTCCATAGGGACCATTTGATCTAGAGGGAAACCACCCAAGTAGCTCCTTACCATACTTAGTACAAATCACCCTCCTCCAAAGGTTGATCTTCTCATTCATGAATCTCCATAGCCACTTACCAAGCAGAGCCTCATAAAAGAGCTTCAGGTCTCTGACTCCCGACCCTCCTTCTGATATGGGAAGCTTAACAATATCCCATCTCACAAAATGATACTTGAAATCAGCCCCAAAGAAGCCCCAAAGAAATTTCCTTTGAATGGCTTCCAACTTGGCCACCACTGACGCCGGTATTGGAAAAAGAGATAGGAATTAAGTGGGCATGCTAGAGAGGACACTTCGGATGAGAGTGAGTCTACCACCCTTGGAAAGATAGTTAGCTCAACATCCAGAGAGCTTTTTCTCAAATCTTTCCACTACTGGCTCCCAGATAGATTTATCTTTGTATTTTGCTCCAAGCGGAAGACCAAGATAGTAGGTAGGAAAAAATCCACGGTTCATCCTAACACACCCACTAGCAATTGAATATTATCCACCTGGCTCACTGGCAAAATAGAGCTTTTAGCCAAGTTGACTCGTAAACCAGACACTGCCTCAAACCAAATGAGAATACAATGCAGGTTCACCATCTGCTCACAATCGTTGTCACAAAAAATCATTGTATCATCAGCAAAGAGAAGATGGGATACATTAATGGTAGTTGCATTCCTTCGGCCCACTGAAAACCCAGATAGGAGATCTGCTGAAGTGGTTGCAAGCAACATCCCCGTGAAAACCTCCATGACCAATGAAAACAAAAGCGGAGAGATTGGATCCCCTTGGCGAAGGCCTCTAGAAGCTGAGAAAAAATCTGTAGAATAACCATTGACAAGTACTGCAAAGGAAGCTGAAGAGACGCATTATCAAATCCAAGTAATCCACGTCTCCCCGAATCCCATTCTAGTCAAGACATAAATCAAAAAATTCCAATTGACATGGTCATAGGCCTTTTCAATGTCGAGCTTGTAAAGAACTCCCGGAATCCCGGAATTGATTCTAGAGTTAATAAGCTCATTTGCAACGAGAACGGCATCCAGAATCTGACGGCCCCTTACAAAGGTATTCTGATTCTCTGAGATAAGAGACCCTATCACACCTCTCAATCTTTGGACTAAAACTTTAGAAAGAAGCTTGTAAATGCAACCAACTAAACTGATCGGTCGGTAGTCTCTAATATCCTCTGCATTGGCTTTCTTAGAAATCAACCCAATAAAAGTAGCATTGAGGCTTGCCACAAATTTCCCAATGGGGTAAAACTTTGAAAACATCCTTAGAACATCACTCCTAAGAGTGCTCCAATTCGCCTGGAGGAAAGCCATAGTCATACCATCTGGGCCTAGAGATTTATTGCCATAGCAATCATGAAGAGCTTTCAAAATTTCCTCCTCTGAGAACTCCAACTGAAGCCCCTCTCTAGCAGAGACTGATAAGGAGGGCATCCTCGAGTTGGCAACCTTTGGCCTCCAAGCTTCAGACTCAGTAAAAAGGGATTTGTAGAACCCATGGATGGAAGACTTCATCTCGTCACACTCCTAAAAACGGTTTCCATCCCCAATCACAAAAGACATAGAATTGAATTTCCTGCGAAAATTAACTACTCTATGGAAATATCTAGTATTCCGATCTCCAACTCTAAGCCACAATGCCCTCGACTTTTGTCTCCAGGATATCTCATGCATAAGGATGACTTTCGCTAGCTCATCTCTGTCTGCTCCAATTCCTCGTTAGAAAGACCAGAAATTTCCTCTTTTAAATCAAGTTGGTTAATAGAATCCGTGAGGTTGTACTTCCGAATCTCGATATCCCCAAAGACCTCTCTATTCCATTTCTTGATTTCCACTTTGATCACCTTCAATTTCTTCTCAACCACGAAACTAGCATATCCCTCAACACTTGCCTCTTCCCACTCGTGATCACAGGAAATATGACTTAAACCTCCTTACCAAAACCACTTCATTGACTGATCCTGTCACTGTTACTCTACCTGATGGCACATTAAAACTTGTTTTTAAGGTTGGCCCCAGCTCTTTGCTTATGCAATGTGCTATATGTGCCAGATTTCAAATACAATCTTTTTTCTATGCCTAAATTTCTGACAGGCAATAACTTTTGTACAACTTTTTACCCAATCACAATGTTCTTCAGGACCTTTCAACTAAGTTGATTGTGGCTGAAGGTCAGAAAAATGGTGGACTTTATAGACTGAAATCTTCTTCAGTTCTTCCTTGGGTTGTTATCTCTGGAAAAGCTAACTCTTTTCCAGCTCAACCAAATTCACCTGCTTGTAAAAAATAAGCATCTAATTCAGTTCCTTTTGATGTTTTGCATGTCATATTAGGCCATATTTCGCTTTCAAAGATGCAATATCTAGATCAAAATCCCTTGTTTCCTCTGATTTCACCTGCGAGACTTGTGTAATGGCTAAATTTCACAGAATTTCTTTCAATAAAAGCAGCATTTCTACAGAAAGGCCTTTTGAGCTTGTTCACATGGATCTTTGGGGCCCCTATAGGATTGCAAATATACCTGGTGCCAAATACTTTCTCTCTGTTGTGGATGATTTTGGCAGAGCAACTTAGACTCAATTGTTATAGGACACACGTCAGGTTGCTATAGCTCTCATGCAACTTTTCACAATGTTTGAAACGCAGTTTAATACCAAAATTCTCGAAGTCAAATCAGACAATGGCACAGAATTTATAAATTCTAGTTGCTCAGATTTCTTTGCTTCCAAAGAGATTTTGCAATAAAAATTTATTGTTAAAACCCCACAATAAAATGGAGTTGTAGAGAGAAAGCACAGACATCATCTCCTTGACACTGCAAGGGCTATTAGGTTTCATACAGGTTTTCCAAAATATTTTTGCGGAGGATGTATTTTAGCTGCAACATATATCATAAGTAAGCTTCCTATGTCCAATTTGAAATGGAAGAGTCCTTTTGAGGTGCTTCATGGGACCTAACTATAGTACTATAAGGGCTATAGGTTGCTTATGTTATGCTGCAAATGTGGGAGAAAAAGATAAATCTGAAACTAAGGCTATAAAATGTGTTTTTCTTGGTTATACTGCTGGCTGCAAGGGATATAAACCTTATGACTTGCAAAACAAGAAAACTTTTCATAGAAGAGATGTTATTTTTAAAGAAACAGAATTTCCTTTTAAGCAAGGTCCACTTATCTTCGAAAATCCTAGCAAAGATTCTTCCATTGATCTTGCCTTACCTACTTTGACACCTCTACATATTTATGATTCACCAAGAGCTGGATCACTTCCTTCTTCAGTACTCCTATCACATCAAACAGAGGATTTTGTTTCTGATTCCATATCCTTTTCACCTGATAACTCCATATTTGATACTGCTTCTTCTCCTACATCTTTTTCTCCTGATACTGCTTCTTCCTCACCCCTCTCCACAAACAGTTCAAGCAGATGACAACCCTTCTCTTAATCACACTGTCTCAGAAATACCACTTAGAAGATCTTTAAGATCTAAGGGTCCGCCGACATGGGCTCAGGACTTTATTTGTCCTCAAAACAAGGCGAAAGCAACTACTCCTCCTCCTCTACAAAATGAAAACAGTCAGCAATCCCATATGCTTTATTCCGTCACCACACCATACCCTTTATTTTTTATTCCGTCACCACACCATACCCTTTATTTTCTTCTGCCGATCTGGCACATTTGTCAGCCAGTTATGTTGCTTCACTATACAGTGTCTTACAAATCCTGAACCCAAGCACTATGCTCAAGCAAGGCAATATCCAGAATGGGCAATGGCTATGGATCATGAGCTTGGTGCATTAGAACAGAATCATACTTGGAAGTTGACAAGTCCTCCTCCAAGCAAGAAGGCTTTTACCCCTAAGTGGGTATACAAAACCAAGTATAAGCCTGATGGTTCTGTAGAAAGACACAAGGCTAGATTGGTTATAGGGGAATTTGAGCAAGTGAAGGATAGGGATTACAAGCAAACCTTTTCACCAGTTGCAAAATTAACAACAGTTAAGAGTGTTCATTGCTATGGCTACAACCAAAAACTGGTTATTACACCAATTAGACATTAATAGTGCCTTTTTGCATGGATATATTGATGAAGAAGTCTATATGTTGCCACCAGAAAGTTACCATAAAGCTAAACCAGGACAGGTTTGTAAATTGCAAATATGGGTTAAAGGAAGCATCGAGGCAATGTAACCTTGAACTTACCAAGTTTTTACAAGGAAAAGGTTTCAAGCAATCCAAAAGTGACTACTCCTTGTTTACAAGAAAACAGGATGGTATGTTTACTTCTGTTTTGGTACATGTAGATGATTTGTTGATCACAGGCAATGATGCACTTGGGATACATCAATTAAAACAAGATTTGCACGCCACCTTTACCATCAAGGATCTGGGATAGCCAGATACTTTGTAGGCCTTGAGATTTCAAGATCAAACGAGGGAACTTTCCTCAATCAAAGGAAATATATCATGGACATTTTGTCATATGCTGGTCTCACTGCTCTTACTGCTGCAAAACCAGTAAAATTTCCCTTACCTAAGGGCTTTCAATTGAGTACCGTCAAGGGAGCTTCTTTATCTGACCCAAACTCTTACAGAAGAATTATTGGAAGACTACTTTATTTGACTCTCACCAGACCAGATATATCCCATGTAGTTCAACACTTAGGCCAATCCTTACAAGAACCCAAGGAAGTACATTATCAAGCTGCAATGCATGTATTGAGATACTTGGAGGCTAGTACCAATAAGGGCTTGTCCTCTACTTCCAGTTTTCAACTCACTGCCTATAGTGATGCTGATTGGCAAACATGCAGAACGTCCCCAAGATCTCTGCCTGGCTATTGTATTTTCCTAGGATCCTCATTGGTTTCCTGGAAAACGAAGAAACAAAATCCGTGGCAAAATCTTCTGCAAAAGCTAAATATAGGGCTTCAGCCACAACATCAGAATTGGAATGGATTTATTACCTATTGCAGGATCTACACCTATATCCATCACTACCTATTCTCATGTATTGCGATAACAAGGCTGCCATGCATATAGCAGTCAATCCTGTCTTTCATGAACGAACCAAACACCTTAGAATTAATTGTCATTATAAACGGGACAAAGTGCTTGAAGGCTTTCTTCAAACTGCCTACATATCTTCTCACGAACAACTTGCTGATTTGATGACCAAACCACTTGGAGAATCTCAGCATAATTACCTCTCTTCAAGGTTGGGATTGTTGGACTCTCGTCCAATTCCACCTTGAGGGGGGATGTTAAGGAGTTAGTAGTTGGTTACTTCCGATGCCACCTCAGCGACTAATTTGTATCGTTCTGTTAGAAGATATTTTATCTTCAACTCTTGTATATAGCTTATCATTCTCTGTATTTGTGCATAAAACACTACAGATCAAATGATATCTTTGAGAGCTTCTCTCTCTAAGCTCTTGCACTTTCTCTCTCTGAGAGATGCTCTTGCATGATCTCCATTTTACAGAGATGCTATTTAAGGTTCACCAAATTAAAATACTACCCCAGTCATCCACCCTGACAGTCATGTTGGCCAAAAATCAACACAATTACATTGGGAAAGCAATAGAAGGAAATCTATGATGCCAGAGATTCACAAATGACAGGAACATAGCAGGTAGCCAGGTACCACCATAGGCAACTCCCGGGCTTGGTCCTTAATACATTATATATTATAGCATTTTTTTACTGCAATATAGGGAAGCACCAACTCCAATCATATTGGTAGTTAATAACTTCAAAAAAAAAAAAACTACTGTTTTTCAAGAACCAACCTATGAGCCTGCAGCAAATAGAAATCTAGCCCTCTTCTTAAAGGCAGAGAACGGGAAAACTACCTTCACAACAATGGATTCTGGAGATGCACGCTCAATACTAGCACCGCTCAAGTCGTTCTTTTTGGCAATCTTGAGTACGTAAGTTGTGTCAGGCATAAGTCCTCTTAATCGGTAGAATCCAGATGAATCACTGGTTGCTTCCTCATAATAGCCTTTTGACTCTGCCCGTGCCTCAATTTGGATACCTTCCTTAGGTTGGCCAGATAACAAAGTGACCATACCCATAGCACTGTCAGAAGGCCAACAGTTACATGTCAATACATGATCAAATGCACAACTGCATTGAAGACGTGAGCAAAACCAATCTATCTCTGACAAAAACATGAAAGAGCCAATACAGATCCTTTTTTGTCCATTGCAAAAATGGGAGAAAAGTTAAGATTACAATCATAGGAGGACTGAAATAATTTTGTCAAAATTGCCTAAAGTGTTTCAGCCTCCATATGATTTATCTGATCACTTTCACTTGGCTAGATGGCACTTATAATTTTACAAAGGTGAGCCCATAAAAGAGACCCCACACCCCATAAATTCTTCTTTAGACCAATGTGCTATCACTGTACTATATTATCATGAACAGAATGAGCACTTAGAGGAGCAAGAATTAAAAAGCTTATAAAGTATGTATACTCAAGAAACACAAGAAACCTGTAAGCAACACGAGTGGCTTCAAAGACGACTTCTTTAGACTCCCCAGAACCCAGTTCAATTGCCTGTGCACAAGGAGAGAAAGCATATTCCTGCAAGTAAAATTTTTTGTTAGCCGACCGATGTAGCAAAGTCATCAATACAAAATTTCACAAGATGTGTGGCAGGACAATGAAATAGTGAAAAGAACTGACTCTTGAATCAACATTTTTA
>NCQV01072063.1:1519-27553 GCA_002740545.1 Lophocereus schottii
CAATAGCCATAAATATGAAGATCATTATCTGCAGGAAGAAGTATACCATAACTGGTGGTACCCTTTAGGTAACACAATACTCTGCTTCGATGTGTTCTTCCGTAGGAGCCTACATGAACTGGGACAAAGTGTGGACCACATATACGAACTCAGGGCGCGTGATGGTGAGATAAATCAAGCGTCTAACTAGTCTTCTATAGCTAGTAGCATCATCGAGAAGACGTCTAGTAGCTTGAGCGAGCTTATGGTTTTCTTTAATTGGGAATTCAGTTGGTTTAGCCCTCAAAAGCCCACATTCATCGATGATGTCAAAGATATATTCCCACTGACACAAAAATAATCCTTATGGTCTGCATGCCACTTCAATTCCCAAAAAATACTTAAGTGACCCCAAGTCCTTAATTCTAAAACATGCATGCAAATAATCTTTAAGATGCTTACATGCATCTGCATTGTTACCTGCCAAGACAATGTCATCTACATACACTAGCAAGGCCATAAATACTTCGCCCTTGTGATAAACAAATGAAGAGTAATTAGCATAAGAGCGAACAAATCCCTACTCACACAACTTGGAGGATATTTTTCCAAACCACTATCAAGGAGCCTGTTTAAATCCATATAGCGATTTTTTAAGTTTGCACACCTTATTGGGATCATTGCATCCAAAACCAGGTGGCATCCTCATATACACATCCTCTTCAAGATACACATGCAAAAATGCATTGTTCCGATACATTTGGTGCAGATATCAACCTTTGGTAACAACAATTGCCAGAAAACAACGCATACTAGTCATCTTAGCGATAGGCACAAAGGTCTCATTATAGTCAAATCCCTCGACTTTTAAATCACCCCGTATCACCAATCGAGCCTTGTGCCATGAATTGATCCATCTGAGTTATATTTTACTCTAGAGACCCATTTGCAGCTAATGGATTTCTTTCCTAGGGCAAGATCCATAATTGCCAATGTCTGATTTGCTTCTAAGGCTTTGATCTCTTCTGCTGTAGCTATTCGCCAAAGGGAATATTTAATAGCTTTATGATAAAACTTTGGCTCAACCACTTTGGTGAGTGCCGCTAAAAAATTTTGGTGAGAGGGAGAGAAATTAGCACAGTTGACAAAGTGAGTTATAGGATAACGCGTACCTGAGGTCCCTTTTTAGAGTTAATGAGCAGTTGAGATGGATTTTCTGACTCGATCTCCACGCCGCAAATCTTTAGAGTACTGCAGGTCCAGTCTCAGTGGACTGCTCACTCGTGCGAGGCCATGGCACATTCGAGCCCATATTGTTGATGCGTGATTCTTGCTCTGGGGATTCCTCCTATTTCGGGCTCGTTGAAACTACTCATCCGTAACTCAACAACGTAGGCCCAACTTTTGGCATTCTCCGTCTTTCGTCCAACTAGGCATCGTGACTTTCTTCTGCGCCGAGTCCAGTAATAAAACCAAGATCTTCCTCTTTCGTTGCTTGACTTGTATTTCGATTTTTGGCCTTCTATACATGTCTGAGTATTTCATTCTAAGTTTTTGAATGGAAACACATCGTCATAGAAAATAACATCCTGACTAATGAAGATGTCTCGAGTTTCCAAATCATACACCTTCTATCCTTCTGTTCCAAAAGGATAGCCGACAAATATGCACCTTCTGCATCAAGAGGCAAGCTTATCCTTTCCTTTCATTCGATTTTGAGTATAACAAGGACACCCAAAGATCCTAAGATGATTAATGAATGATTGTGTGTGATAAAGGACTTCATAAGGAGTTTTTTTCCATGAAAAATGCTATTAGGGGTCCGATTTATTAGCCATGCAGCTGTTAAAACACATTTTCCCCAATGATCCAAAGGCAACTCAGCTTGAAAACGTAGAGCCCTTGCTATATTTAAGATATGATGATTTTTGCATTTGGGGGGTACCAACACAAGTTGTTTAATGCATTATCCTGTTCTGAAAATAGAATTTTCTCATGGGTCCAGACTTGAATTCTAGTCCGTTATCACTCCTATCCACCTTTACCTCTTGATTAAATTGCCTCGTAGCCATGGCAACAAAGCCTTTTAGCAAGTTACCTGCTTCACTTTTCTCCTGTATTAGATATACCCATATCGCTCTATTGGCATCATCCACAACAGTAAGGAAATAGCACGCCCCATAAAAGGACTTTTCTCTATATGATCCCTAAATATTATGGTGAACAAGCTCAAATAATTCACTTGCTTTATTCTCACTAATAGGAAAATGACATCTAGTTTGTTTGGCAGAAAAGCAAGCATTACACACATCTGCTTTATTGTTCCTTTTTGAATCAACTGAAACTCCGAAATTCTTAAAGAAACTTGACATTACTTCATGTGAGAGATGTCCCATATGATTGTGCCATAGGTCCCTGAAATTTACTGCATTGGCTTGAGTCTTGATCATTGGTGCTCCCTTATAGTAGTAAATCTCATCTCGTTGCTCAGCTACTCCAATCAGAGTTCTCCAAGTGCGATCTTGCAATACACAAAATTCATCAGAGAATGTCACTATGCAATTCATATCCTTAGTTAATTTTTCCACAAATACAAGATTGCAGTTAAGTTCTGGAACATGGTGCACTTTATTTAGGGACAATTTTTTTCCCAGTATGGTGGTGCCTTGTTTGTTAGCCATAGTGTAAGCACCATTAGGCAAGGTGATTGGTATGGGCCCAACATCTTTGGGCTTATTTAACAACTTTAGATCACATGTCATATGACTCGACGCTCCACTATTGAGCACCTAAGGAAGTTTACCTGAGAACTTTTCGTAACCCACTTTGGAATATCTATGAGGCTTAATAGCCTCTATACTTGATCAAGAGATAAAACTGGGATAAACACTTGCTTTGCATCGGGTGTAGTTCCGTGATCCTCCTGCTCGATGTTTGTTGAAGTAGCAGCGACATTAACAGCTTCTCTTCTAGCCTTGCGGCCTCGGTTGGATGTGGTTCGGCCTCCGTGTCCACCGCGTCCACCACGGCCCCAACCTCGTGATCCCCAGTTTGGCGGGTACCCAATCAGTTCGTAGCAGCCTGCCGCCTCATGATCGTAGACAGGTTGCTTTTTTTGCTGAGTATATATTCTCTCTAGTCGAAAAATCCATGGTGGCTTCGGTTCGACTTTCCTTGCCTAGCATCAATCATTTGTGATTTTTCTCCTGTTGGATCATGTTAAAAATTTTATCTAAGGTAGGTAAGGCATCCAAAGCTGACTCATCGTCCAATCCCATGAGGAATTGGTGGGTTTGCTCTTCTTCCATCAACTTTACGATATTACCTCCTATAGCACAATCGCATTTTCCGCAGGTACATTAAGGAACCCTAACATAGTTGTTTAGTTCACTCTGCATAACCATCAGTTTTGAATAAAATTTAACTACTTCGAGACCTCCTTGCTTACATGCAGCAATATAGGTCTTTGGTTGTTGAATTTTAGGCGTATTGGAATTGCATATCTCTTTTGCAACTTTTCTCACATAATAGCGGCAATCTCAACATAGGCTATGCTCGTGTGAAGTTTGGGGTCGATGACATTAGTTCACCATCCCAAGCGTTATACTCAGTTGGATAATCTCCTTCTTTTAACTCGGGTCTTCTTAGAGTTCCTTAAATGAACCCTAGTTTATTTTTGGATCTCAAAGTGGTTCTAACAGGTTGCTGCCATAGGTTATAATTTTTGCCGTTAAATACGATAGAGCTAATTGCTACACATGACCTTTCTGATGGATGTAGATAGTAGGGTAAGTGATTATTAATCACGATCCTTTTACTTATGACTCTGATACCATAAAGAATTTTATATTTTGGTGTGTTTGGAAAATTTGGGGCTTAATTTATTTGCCCTTGCTTTTTTATTCATTCGGCTACCAGGTATAAATTATTATGTACAAATTCGCTTCACACGAAACCTAGTCCAAGCATTAGTTCGAAAACCAATTCGGAAACAATTACAGTATTATCTCAAATAATATCTCAAATAATATCCAAATAAAATGTTTCTAGGATTTTTATTTGTAATACAAACATATCAGCCAACTATCGAGTTATCTGAAGATATCTTGTTTTGATGAGCCCTGCTTTTAGTTGATCTCTAACAAATCTGCAATTAACTTATATGTATTTAGTTTGGCCACGGGATACAGGTCAGGCTTTGTATAATGTATAGGACAGTCTAATTTTTACGTTTAAGATCAACTGAACTAAGGTTTATGACCTTAAAATCTTTGAGCACATTTAGCAACTATGTGACTTCATTGCATGTCACAATCATAAGTATACATTTCTTCCTCTCTTAGTGATATAGATATCATATTTTGCTTCTTGGATTTTTGTGAAATAGGAGATTTGCATAGCAGAATACAATATCAGTAGCGAAACACCTTGTATTTGGACAATCAGCCCAGTTTAAGTCACGAAAGGCAGTTGATTGTGCTATTAATGCATACGCCAAGTGTCACAGGTCAAGTTTCTGAAGACTTCTAGAATGTTTTGGAATACGCTAGAATGTTCAAGAATGTTCTCCAGCCTTTTGGAGTACTCTAGAATCTTCTGGACTATTCTAGGACCTTCTAAGGTGTCTAGGACCTTTTGGAGTATCCTAGGACCTTATAGGTTGTACCAGAATATTTAAAATATTCTACACTATTCTACACTTGTGTAATATCTAGAATATTTGTATAGAATATTTTAGATTTGTAATAATAGTCATAGGATCTAATAGATCTCCTCTGTCCAGTGAGGAGGTGGATGTGTATATAAAACCCAAATGGCGGCTCATTTGTACACTAAGTCATTGAAAGCATTTCTAAGATCGATATGAGATATTCTCTCAAACTTCCTTGTATCTACTCTCTCTCTTTAGTAAGTTTCATATGAATGGGAGTGTTCTTACTTAACTTTCCACAAGTCTAAGTCGAGCATCACATAAGGCTTACTAGCAAACTAAGGAAATGTTCCAAGTGAGTTTGATGGTGCCATGCAGGTTTGAGTTTGAGTGAATTATTAACCAGTGATAGTTGGTGTTAGAGTTTGGCTTGGGAGATAATAACTTCAAGTGTGACCGATGCTGACAACCCTCGCCAAGGGGACAAGAAGGGCAAGGACAAAAATAAGGAGGCAATGGTCCTTGTGGAGGATAGGCTCGTACAGTTCAATCCCACCATGTCCACCCTCACGGGTAAGGTGGAGTCCATAGACAAATGCATTGAGGAGCGTGGGTCCATTGGGGACATAGAAGAGCTCTATTGGGAGATGTAAGCGACTATAAGCTTCGTAGTAGCCAACATTAACAAGGAGATCCAAGCTCTTCGAGGATTGGAGGCTACCCCGGATGGTGAACTCCAAGCTTGTAAGGCCAAGATCAAGGCTTACAAGGCACGGGTCGAGGCTTTGGTAACACAAATCAAGGTGTGCATGGTTGCAGTGACCAACGATGGTGGATCCATCCAAGTACCCACTATTCCAAAGGATAATACACCAAGACCTCCTACCTTCCATGGGGTTGGGAGTGCAAGGGAGATAGATAAGTTCCTTTGGGGACTTAAAGCATACTTTGGGCCAATGGGCATCTAGGATGTCACCCAAAAGGTGAGCAATGCTGCTTTCTCTATTAAGGACATTACACTTGTTTGGGGGTGTCATAGGTGTGACAACGCTAGGAGGGGATCCGATCCCATCAACACATGGGATGAGTTAAGATGGAACTCAAGAAGTAATTCTATCCAGAGGATGCTGACTTTGAGGCTAGGGCCAAGCTTCGACTCCTTAACATAAAGATGGTAAGATTTGAGAGTATGTCGAGAAGTTCCAAGAACTATTCTTCAAGATTCTGAGTATGAAAGAGTGTGATGCCCTCTTTTGTTTCCTCAATGGCCTTCAAGGATGGGCCAAGATAGACTTGAAGAGGTGAGGGGTGCATGACCTTGCATCAGTGATTGCCACCGCTGAGTAACTTATCGAGCTCAAGAGGGAATCCTCAAAGCTATGAGGTAAGAAGACCCAGGATGATAATAATAGTGACAGAGATTAGGACAAGCCAATAACATTCAAGGAAAAGGGAAAGGACTAGAAGGATGAGATACTGAAGAAGATCTCATGTTTCCTTTGCAATGGCCTCATTGGGTTTTGATCCCAAAGCATGGTAAACTTATCCCTCTTTCTATGGAAGAAGAGGGATAAGAAGAGGAGAAGAAGATTGCCATCTAAACTATGGTGCAAGAGCAACATGGTGGCTACATATATGTAGAAACTGAAGTTGGAGATAAGAAACTCCAAGCTACGATGGACACTGGAGTGAACACTATTTATATGATAATGGAGCTCACCAATGAGATTAGCCTACCTTACAAAAAGGATAAGGCTACGTGAAAGGAGTTAATGCGAACAACCTTCCAATTTATGGAGTTGCTTGTCGTGCTCATGTTCAAGTTAGGCCATGGAGAGGTAAGGTCAACATAACCGTTACTCCTCTTGATGAGGAATTCCTCGATAGGGCGAAGACTTTCATAGTCCCCTACATTAGTTCCTTGTTTATTATGGACGAGGTGCAAGCTTATGCGATACCAATGAGATGGGAGGTCGAGAAGTAAAGGGTGCTACCTGCCCTTCGATTCATGGAAAAGAGGGAGGTACGTTACTCAGCCCGCTCAAGAGGGATGACAGGCCTGAGGGTGTTATGCTAGCAACACGACTTAAGAAATTGGCACCAAGGAGGAAACAAGCCAAAAGAAAGATGGGACGCAAGCACTCAAAAGACTGATGTGCTGAGCAGTTAATCGAACGCATCAACCCAACTAAGTGAAAGAGCCACCTTCTGTGAACAAGGCAACTTATGAATAAAGCATACAAAGACCCAGAGGCAATGAGGTTATTGCCCAATTGGTGGGGGGGGGGAGGAATTTCATGGGTCACATTTCTGGAGGCTTCTAGAATGTTCTGAAATATGCTAAAATGCTTTAGAATGTTCTCAAGCCTTTTGGAGCATTCTAGAATTCTACACTATTCTAGAGAACCTTCAAGAGTGTCTAGGACCTTTTGGAGTATTGTAAGACCTTTTAGGTTGTACTAGAATATTTTAAAATGTTCTACACTATTCTACACTATGTAGTATTTAGGATATTTGTATAAAATATTCTGGATGTGTAGTAGTTGCCATAGGATCCAATAGATCTCCACCATCCATTGAGGAGGTGGATGTGTATATATACCCCAAGGGAGTTCATTTGTACACCAAGCCATTGAAAGCATTTCCAAGTGCAATACAAGGCATTCTCCAAGACTTCCTTGTGCCTACTCTATCTCTTTACTAAGTTCCATGTGAGTGTGAGTGTGAGTGTGCTTACTTACCTTTCCACAAGTCAAAGTTAAGCATCACATAAGACCTACTAGCAAACTAAGGAAAGTTTCCAAGTGAGTTTGCTAGCAACGTTCGAGTTTAAGTTTGAGTGAATTATCAACCTTAACACAAGGTATTCCTTATCTTGGTGGTGACTTAGGGAGACTAACCACATTTAAAGACGCTTTCATATGTTAAGTTATGGGAGCTTGAAAAAACTGACGTAGCAATTGAAAAAGATAACTAACATAAGTCTTGTGATTGTTAGATACAACAAGGTTTCAATAAGTGTTCGATATTTTTAGCACCAAATCAAGACCCAAGGGATTTTAAACGGCCTGCATGCTTGCATGTTCTGAGCTGTGTAGTCTGATGATGATAATTATCTAACCCATCAGGGGTAATGCAATCGTATATATGGATTCCTAAAAATTATTTGTAAATAAAATATTTTCTTGCGGCACAAAATTTCGAATAAGCTTTAAAATCCTTTGAAAAGTAAAAGTTTTAGAACTAATTACAAAAAGTAAAAAGCTTTGGGTTTTCACAATTTGTTACTCTAGGGCTTGAACTCAAGACCTTTAGCGTGAGTGAGTGAGATTGTAGCCAATGGGGTGTCACATTACCTCGCATTTTATAAATCCCAAGTGTTTTTATTAATGGGATTGTTGCAAATCTAGATGATTAGCAGATTTCAAGCATCAATACTTTAATCAATCATTTCTACTTCTGTTTATGAAAATTTGATGAATAGTTTGATTTGTAGGTCCTTGGTTTATAGCTTACATAGTGAGATTGCCTTGCTAGTAGTATGAAAAGGGACCCTCACATTTCATATGAGGCATAGGGACATCTCCTACCTAGAGGAAACTCTCTTTGCACACATCTCTCACCTAGGGAAAACTATACTCATTTCTCTACACTTAGGGAAAAAACTCTCTCTCTCTCTTTCTCTAGTCGCTTCCTTTTTTCATAAAACACTTTCAATAGCAAAATTCCATTCTAATGCTCACTTTAACCTTTGTTAAATTGGACTAGCCTTCATCTTACCTTAGCAAATGTGGGAGGAGGAAATCTAGTGCTCGTTGCTTTGCCACTCTACTCGGATCATTGTAATTTCTAAGGGCTACAATATAATGATTTATTTAAAACTTTCTTTTAATGTATTCTTAATCATGCTTCACTTTGATCCTCCTTATCTATTTGTTTAATATTCGAATCTTTTATTCATAAATAAAACTATGTTTATAATAAAATGACTACAAAATTTGTTGGTTTTGTGTACAGTTTAATTCTCCTACAGAATGGCTTTCTAATAAGTGGTAACCAAAATATTTCTCCTCGCTTGCCTTACTAAATAAGAAATATAGTTATGAAAAACACCTTTTGCATGGAACCAAAAAAATAAAGTTTTAACACATTTATTTCTAGTAGAGGTCACTTTTAGAGTAGGTGGTCTAATGTGTTTCTCACTGCCTATTAGATAGTGGCTTCACCCTCAAATCCATTCTCGCAGTTCATAGCCATGGAGCCTTTCCTAATAATCCCTATTCAACATACGAGAATTATAATCCTATAGAAAAACCTTCCACTTCATGATAATCAAATCCTATGCCCATCAATTGTCCCTTCAGTCAAAATAAATGGTGAGCACCCTTTCAACTCGTTCTCATTACGACAAAAGTTTTTTTTATTAAAAAAATATCTTTCTGTCAAAATTTTTACATGTGAGGCCTATTGTCCCATTAGGCAACGAAAGCACCTATACAAGGGATGAATAGAGTCCCTTACAAAAACTTTGGTACATTGAAATTTATTTGCTAAAATAGAAACCAAGATATGAAGATTGTAGATTTTTAACATAAATTAAGATAGGTGATCAAATAGATTCTCTTGATTTTAATGAAACTCAAAGTAAGTGAAAGTAGACAGCAAAGAAATTAGAGACACTTTCATGAGTTTCAACCAAATCAATCTTAGCTTACATCCTTGCCTAAGGCCTCTTACTTGACCTTAGGACTTAATTAATTCACTATCTTCTCAAGATAGGTATACAAGAGTCGCTTGACTCCATGGCAGGGGCAAAGCTAGGATTCAAGGCAAGGGTTGTTGAGATTAATAACATACAACATAAACTTTAATAGTTCTAAAAATGAACTGTGCAGCTAATACATTCAAGAAAGTTGTTGCACAATTTGACCTTGATGAACTTCATCACAGAGAATACTCTTTCAACGGTTGTTGTGGAAATCAATAAAATCAATTTTAGTTTCAAAAGTTGATGTAGGTAGGGAAAGATCAAATGCTTCTTTGTTTGAACCAACTTCTTAGAAAGCTCAATGAATCTCGAAGTGTTGGACAACCCCACATCATCGGCTACATTAGCGATGAAAGTATCAAGTTCACAAGCACCTTAATTGCCAAGTCATCAAAATCATCTAGATATAGCTAATCTATTCTTAGTATATTCTTCTTGTCAAAGTTAGAGAATAAGTTACTAGGATTCAAAAAAGCCACCCCAAGAAGCAAACAAGTGGTCGTCTCAGAAAAATGGCCATTAAGTTCTTGCATTTGCATATCAAGAATTGTGTAGAACACATCAATGCGATAGTAATGCTCATTTGTCATCTTGGAAACTTTACGCTGGGATTTTCTTTGAATAATATGTAAGTCATCTATGTTAGGAATTTCAATATCATATTTCACACAAAACGAAGAAACTTTATCAAGCAAATCATCTCATCCTTGATCCCTTATTATTTGCAGTTGTCTCTAGTAGTAAGAACAGATATATCATTAACAATATCTTGGTCTCTTCTTTGTAAAGCCTGACTTAATGTATTTACAATACCTAACACCAATTTCATCAAATGTAATAAGAACGCAAACTCAAACGTCTATAAGGCATCTGAAGCACCTTGTGCCGAGACTCTATTAGATGAATGATTTCCATGAGTTGCTATAACATCAAGCACATCAACGATTAGAGCAAACATAATAAACATATTTGTAAATGTTTTATAATGAGAGGCCCAATGAGTATCCCTGGGTATTCCAAGTCGAAGTTCTTGATTTAAACCTTGTCCAGTTTTTAGTTCACCTAAACGTAATGCTTCTTCAACTGCTTCTATTTGTTTTTCATGAAACTCATCTCTACGTTTATAAGAACCACCAATTATGGTCAATATAATGCCAACCCACCCAAGGAACCATTCAATATCATCATGATGATTTGCAACTGCACCAAGAGTTAATTGAAGCTGATAAGCAATACAATGAATGTAATGTAATAATGGACAATCTTGCATAATCAAAGCTCTAAGCCCATTGATATGCCCACGTATATTACTAGCCCTATCATACCCTTGTCCTCTTATGCGAGATGGACTCAAGGAATATTGAGATAACAAAGAATAAACATTTTCCTTTAGTGACAAAGAGGAAGCATTGGTGACATGAACAAGACCAAGTAGATGCTCGTTGACAAACCCCTTTCTGTCAACATATCGCAAGACAATAGCCATTTGTTGTTTATGGGATACATCACGGGATTGATCAACTAATACAGCAAAATATCCATCTTCAAGTTCTTCAAGAATCTTTCCAATTGTTTCGTTCCCACATGAATGAGCAATGTCTTTTTGGATGCTAGGAGAAGTCAATTTATGATTTAATGGAGTCTTTTTGAAAATAATTCCAAAATTTTCATATTATTCTAAGAAATTCAAAAAATGACATATCCTTGTTGAATATTCACGTTCATCATGACCTCGAAAAGGCAATGCTCCATTTAAAAGTTGCCTAGCTACTTCAACTGAAGCGTTTAAATGGACCCGATATTCAGATTTAACCTCCTCAGATTGTTTGTCTAAGACAGTTTGTATGGATTGCTTTTGCATCATAAGATCTTCACACTTTTTAGCACATTGATTATGCATACTATTTACTTCACTAACGTGCGCATCAAATGATTTCCTCTTATTCCAATTTCTAAAGCCTTTACTTGTAAATGCATTGTAATGGCCCGAACCTAATATTCATTTAACGTTAGTTTGAATCATGTTAATCCCCAATTACGCCAGTTGGGCACCGCATTTCAAATCAGCATTTTATATGCATGTTTATATGTATATATATTTATTTATGCATTGCAGGTTGAAACGACGATGTTACCTCAAACCAGTTAATAATAATAATCATCAGAATAATAACAATAGTGATAATAATAAGACAAAAAAAAAAACCCACTCAAACCAACATAACAAGGACCCAAAAAAAAAAACCAACTCAACCCAAATTAAAACTCTCATTCTCTCTCTCTCTGCCTCACGAGCCCCCCCTGACACCTCTCTCTCTCTTCCTCTGCTCTCTGTGTCGCTCCTCGCCGGGTAAACAACCGGCCACCGGTGGTTCTGCTGCTGCTGACCACGCCGACCGTGCCGGCCCAGCGCCCCAACGCCGCCTGCCCCACCAGTTCGAACCCCGGGAACTACGTAGCCCTGCCCTGCCCTGCCGTGCGAGTTCGACCCTGTCGCCGTTCGCTCCACCGTCCACCGCCCCTGCTAAGGGTCGCAGGCCAGCCCACCACCCTTGCCCTCCTCTCGGTTTTAGCCCCCAAACGCCGAGTGAGAAGGTAAAACCTGAAACCGAATTTAGTTTGAATTCCTGGGTTGTTTGAGATTGAATTTATGCCTTGAACGATGTAATTAGTATTGGTACCTATTTATGTGTGAATTTCGGCAATTGCTGTGGTCATTTGGGATGAATTGTTGACTCGGTAAATTTGACAAAGGGTCGAAGTGAAATTGGAATTGATTTGGGTTTTGAGTTGTTTGGGATTGAATTTGTGTACTAAATAGTGTAATTGGTATCGATGATTAGTTATGTGCAAATTTCTGTGGCTATTTTGGGTGAAGGAATTGAATGGTGAAGTTGGGTTGTCCGGATTGAGTGGCCGAAAGTAAGGGTGAGAGGTTGTGAAGGTTTAGCATCAATTCAAGTTAAAAACGAAACTAGTTTAACGTGTTTAGCATCGATTCAAGTTAATTAGTTAAGGCCTGAAAAAGAATTAAAAACGAAGTTAGTTTAACGTGTTTTGCCTCGATTCAAGTGAATACGTTAATATATGAAAAAGAATTAGAATCGAACTTGTGTTAACGTGCGTAGCTTCAAATAACTGTGAAAGAATAAGTGAAAGGGGGGGTTAGTAAAAGCAATTGTAACTTATTGAAGATTGTATTGCTTGGTCGTAAATCTATTGAATAGGTGGTACTTGACGTAGAAGAATATGAAAAGCCGTAATGGCTTAAATGGGTTATGCTATGTATGTGATATTTGACGGGAATTAGAATAGACTGTACGTTGGGCGAGCAATTAAGGGCGTGAACTCAATATCTTAAGGTTGTGCCTTAATTAAAGCTGAAGCAAAGTTTATGAAGTTACTGATGGGTGAATGTTCTTGTATACAAAAATTAAACGATGTTATGGGGATAATGGGTTCGAGTTCAAGGTTGTGCCATAAATAAGGTGTAAGCTTGAACAAGGTTGAGTAGATAAAGGTAAGTGCGATACAAAGTGAATACTTGAATGAAATTATACGAGTCCGGTGCCAAAATGCTGTAAGTTGGGAGGGAGTTGCTATTGGCGTAAAGTCAATGATGGAAGGTTTGATGTTTGGGGTAAAGAATAAGCTTAGCCTAGCTGATTCAAAGAGTCCTGGATGCAATGTACCAAATCCAAAACAATAACGGCAGTTCGGTGACAGAAACCCAAAACCGTAATAATAATCATACCGTAAGGTGTGATTATAAAAATTTATATAGCAATTAGCAATTGCAATAACACTACTAATAAGAACAACGTTAACAAACATATTGATAATAATGATTTAGAATGGCCTTAAAGCTAAGCATGCAACGAAATGGCCATAACCATGAACTTCTAAATCGTAATGGTGATAACCGCATTAGCAATAAACACAAAGCTAGTTACAAATAATCCATTAAGTTGAGAAATTTAAGAAACTTCGTAATGTTGCACTAATGGGGGTCAAATAAAATATTGGAAGTAGGAATGAGGCCACGTCAGTCGCTTGAAGCTGCCAGGATACATGCTCCATGATAAAAGGGGGAGAATTTCAAAAAGACCAGGTACGTACATTGCCTGTGTTCTTCAAAAACTCACATGTTCTCCATGATAAAAAATCAATGTAATGCTCCTTTAAGGAATCAGTTTACTCATTATTTTGTCATATAAGCAAGTGGCCCCGTCAATGCTCAGTCATCAGGGCTTACGCCCTTCAATTTACCCGCGCGGATGCAACTCAGGCTCTCCGATCGGCCTGGGAGGTGTGCACCTATCTCAAGATCGCAGCAGATATCAACAAGGGGTCCACTTTCAGATAATAATCAGCAAATCAGTTTTAGATATACACTCTCTCTCCCTTATTTGCAAATCAAAATGTTTTGAAATGCGGGCGCCCAACCATTTACACACAAAACTTATTTAACAGCATAGGAATGTGCGTACTGAGCTTCGGCTCATTATTTGAATGTTTTCGTATTTTCTGTTTTAGGTGAAGGATCAATGCAGATACCTCTTTCTGATAAGTCAGAGGAACGCGAGAAATGAGCAAGGACCACAGTTTACTGCACGTTAGCTAGCTGGTGCTCACAGTGATTTATAGGCTAGCCTCCCTAAAAACCCCGCTGGTTGTACATTATTTTGAGGATTGTGTTAGCTGGTAAATGTTAGTCATACGATGAGTTAACAGGTATACTCATATGTCCTAAGGAATTCTAGTGGTTGAAAGTATGTTTAATGGCGTTCTAATGCATGTGGTTTTCAAGTAGCCTTGTTCCGTCAAGGAACGGCGGTAGTGTCCTCATTCACAGGACTTCCGCTGCAAATCGATGGTAATTAGGCAATTACGTTAGACTAATAAGGCATTGTCAATTTGGGGGCATTACATGCATCCCCTCCACCATGACCCAACTTGTCATTCTTAAAGAAATAGTAACACAAACAAAATAACCGCATCTTCTTTTAAACTATATTCTAACCAATTAGGATATGCCACAAACCATGATTCATTAAAACACCGCATATACTTAGACATTTTAGTTTGAGGAAATGCATGATTTCGAGGTTGGTAAGGAACTTTTTGTTAATATGTTCTTCTGACCTCATCATGATCCGTCAGATGATAGCTTGAAATTGGTTTCTTATCGGCCAGATTCGATGGAAGAGCATTGATATCAATTGGAGTTCTCCTAGAAGAAGAAGGATTAGTGCTAGTTGGTTGTTCATTGCTAGATGTTGGTTGAGTACTTTCTTTGCCACTTTCTTGAATTAGTGGTGAGTTTTCTGATGCAGAGCTTGAACCAATAGATCGTTTAGCTATCTTGTTGAAAAACTTCTCCATTTCAAACTGAAAAACACAATCAAGTTCTCATTTAGGTTCATGGTTTTTAGTAAATCATTCAATCCACCAATTATTTATCATAAATAAACACAAATTTGACTAAAGTCAATAAATTTAAGAAAAATAAACAAACAATAACCAACAAATTACCCTTATTCTAATTCCTAAATCCTCAACCAGGAAAGGCAAAACCCTAATTTCTTAATTGCTGAGTAAATCTTTAAATTAACCATTTATTCAACACAAATTCAATAAAAAGTAGTAAATTAAGCATAAACAAGCAAGCAATAACAAACAAAATTAGCCTATTTTTAAATCTTCAACCAAGAAGACAGTTAGGTAAAAATTCTATTTTTTAATTCATGAACTATGATTAAATCACTAACTTAATCAATTATTTAACAAAAATCTAACTAAAATCAGTAAAATAAACATAACTATTTATAAAATAACAAAATTAAAAACAAAAACTGGAGATTTTTGGATTTACCTCAAATTTGGAATTAGTAGGAGGAGGCTGGACTGCTGGAGCAAGTAGACTACCCAGGCGGCCAAGGCTGCAGCAGCCGTCCCGTGGGCGGCCACTAGTGGCAGCGAAAGGCAGCGATCGGTGAGGCACCTAGCAAAGAGAGAGGGAGAGTTCCAGGGTGGGCATGGGGTTCTATCGTTCTGCATGTATGAGTGGTCAACTGTCTAGGCAGTGCAAACCCAGAAAGAAAAATAGACGAAAGCTTAAAGTGAACTCACAAAAATTCAAAAAAAAAAAAATACACAGAAGGCGCGGCAGAAGGATCCGAACATACAACCTCCTATACACACCAATAGGCAGCCAAACACTCTGCTATGGACATCTTTGTGAAATACATAGGAACTAATTAATAAATATTAATTTTTTTGCGCCAGAATATCCTACATTTAATTTTTTTTCCCAAAACGTTGGGGTGTCAATTGACACCCCTTGCACCTTAGTGGCTCGACCTATGCTCCATGGTACAGTCCTTTCTCAAGGCATTCTAACAAGCCTGAACTTCTGGAGTCCCCTACCTCTTTGAAGGAATATAGCTAACAAGAGTCTCCCTACTCCGTAGCCTATAGAGTTTTCCTTAAGCGTTCTGTAATAGCTTTTTCAAAATTTTGTAAGAGCACTTAGCTTCTTGCTAATAGACCTCAACTTCTAATGCAAATCACTCTCAATATAGGAGTGGTGACTCTCACTTAATCCTATTAAATTTGTAGTATAAAAAATTGAAATGTACGTGATAAGTACATATGTTGTACACTATGCCATGGTATGCTATTCTCTTTGCTTGAGTGTTATACCCTTCAATCTTCATGTGGTTCTTCTCTTCATAGATATTTTCAATGTTTGAGAACCATTGGGTGGAATTATTATAGCCATTGTGTGCTTCATTTGAACTTAGCCCTTCATTTTGAAATGTAAAGATGTGTACGTAGAGACTTTGACAATGTATCACAGAGTCTGATTCTTTTCTTGTCTGTCAAATACCTTAGATTTGAACTTGATCACTTTTTTTAAAATTTTATAGAGGGAATAATCCTATAGCATTCTCTCACATAAAAATGATTGTTGAGGTAGCTACTTCTAAAAGCCTTAAATTAAGATACATTTGGCTTCTTTCCCTTGAAGAGATCATAATGATTTCTTTAGAATTAGTGTAATGAGGCATTTGTTGAGAATGTAATTTGTTGTGCTTACGGCTTCTATGCGAAAGGAATTTAGAGTATTATTATAAACAATCATGGTTCTTACCATCTCTTCAATGGTTCAATTTTTTTTTTTTTTAATTTCAACCCCTCTATTTTGTTATGAATTTGTAAGATATTCCATGTTGCTCACAATATTCAATGAAAACTTCTTAATCAAACTCACTTACATGGTCGTTTCTAACAGTCCTCACTATTAGCACCAGCACTCGTTTGACTAGTCCACAAATTCTTTGAAGGTTTCAGTGTTATCCTTTAGAAACAAAGTCCGTGTATACCTAGAGCAATCATAAATAATGACATATTGTAACACCCTGAGTGTGACTTAAAGAGGATTGAAGTGATTACTTATATCACCAAAGTTGTACCTTTATTTTCAGGAAGCCCACTCTTAAGAACTTCACAGTTAAGCGTACTTGCTAAGGAGCAATCTTGTGATGGATGACCTCCTGGGAAGTTTCGCAGGTAGTGTGTAAGTGAGGACGAAGCACGCCCGAAAGGCTTATGGTGATTTGTGGGGCTAGTCGCCAATCCTTGAAGCTGCTATTAGTAAGACCCGCGATCGAGAGGGGTCGGGGCATTATAAATGGTATCAGAGCCAACTCGTAATCGTGAGCTGCGCGAGTGGATGGAGAGCTCATGGGCAGTCACCTAGCAGGGAAAAGATACTGAACGTGGACTGCCGGTCAAGAGGACCCGTAAGTCAGTCAGATAGTGAGGCACAGTGAGGATGTTGTGCGCTTCAAGTTGGGGTGATTGTAACACCCCGAGTATGGCTTAAAAAGGATCGAAGTGACTACGTATATCATTAAAGGTGCACTTTCCTTTTCGGGGAGCCCACCCTTAAGAACTTCACAGTTAAGTGTGCTTGTTGGGGAGCAATCTTGGGATAGGTGACCTCCTGGGAAGTTTTGCAAGTAGCATGTGAGCGAGGATGCAGCATGCCGGAAAGGCTTATGGTGATTTGTGGGGCTAGTCAATGATCCTTGAAGCTGCTATTAGTAAGCCCTGCATTTGAGAGGGGTCGGGGCATTACATATATGCATATTTGCTTTCATTAAGACTTTGAATTCTAATAAGTCCATATAGATCCATATGCAACATCTCAAGTGGTTTGGTGATTGATATACATTTAATTGATTTAAAGCAAGTTGTGACTTGTTTACTCTGACACATGCATTATAGACTCTGTCCTTAGTGAACTTATGAAAGGAAAGTCTTGTAACTAGTCCATGCTTACCGATTTTGTCAATGACATGCATGTTATCATAACCTAATCATTTGTGCTAGTTCCAACAATCATCATGGCTTATCGTAAGGCATATAAGATTCTTTTCTTTGACTTGATCTAACCGTACGACATATGCATCACCAATTCTAGGTCCAAAGAATGTGAGTTTTCAGTGTCAGAGTCAATACCATTGCATTTTGATGAAGTGAATACTGCTTTATTCCCTTTGCCACATATTTGTGATACATCAACAAATTAAAATTGAATCCTTCAAATAAATACATATTGTCAAGTGGGTTTGAGAGGTCTTCATCAACTTTGTTACACCAATGATTTGTCGCTACTTTGTCTCTAAATGTAACCTTTCCTTCATCTTTTATTTGGATTTTAGAGAGAAGTAATGCATTAAAAGTCACATGCTTCAAGCGTCCACCGTGCACATGCCAAATGTTGTCTTCTATCTTCAAGCACATTTGCAAAACAAAACTTTAACCTTTTCATAGCCTATGAATCAAAAGTTGTGTGCTTAGAGCAAATCTTAATTTCTACGTTCCTTAGGTGTGCAAATTTTGTTTCTTATCCTTTTTCATAAGGAATATTCAGATTGCTGTATCTTCTAAAGGGAGAGTAATCATGAATACTTCTAGGTTATCTATGGTGTCCTGATTTGACATCAAAGTTAGAGTTACCATGATATCTCTGTTGATAGCCAGAGCTTTGGTAACTTCCTCTAAAGTTGGAGCCTCTGTAATATCCTCTAGAATACCTATGGTTCTTATAACTCCTTCAAGAGTTACAGTTCCAATGATATCTCCTATGATATCTAGAGTGAAAATAACTTCCTTTGAAGTTAGTACATCTTTGATATCCCCTGGGTTAGTTAGGGTTTCTATGTTCTCTTCTAACAGAGTCCCTTTAATTTCTTTTAGGTTTCTCTGAGTTTCTAAGCTCGCCAACTTTAGAAATCTGAGGTTCGTCCTAACTGTTCACATGTGTACTTTGCTTCACAATGAAATTTTTGTAAGCCTTTTTTTCGTTTGGGGGATCCAATCCTAGGCCTTCTTGTTGAAGGATACACGATGTGTACCAAGAAGCCTTTCTAAGTTCTCTTCTCCTTAGTGAATTTTGAAAGGATTCTTGAAATATTTCCATTTCATTTTTCACTTGTTTTGCCTTATTTTCGATAATATATACTTTTTAAAAATTCTTAAAAAGATCATATACAGATTGTTGTTCATTTGAGGCAACATCTGGATATCTTTATAAATCATCAATATATGTTACAAATTCCCTCAGCTTTACTGAAAGTTCTTTATAGACTTCTAGTTCATGAAGTTTTAGAATTTTTATAAATTCTTTATTTTTCTCCAGGGACTTAATTTTTCCATAAAAGGACTTAACTTGGGCTTCATCAAAGATCTCACTATTCATCGAACAGACTACAAGTTCAATAAGAGCATCTATAGAAAGAGATTGTTTTTGAAGTCATACCTGTTTTGAAGGTGATGATTCAAATTATTCAGTTAGCAACTTTAGCTCTATTTCATTAACTTTTTGGCTATCTCTCTAGCTTTTCACTTTTGTTAGAACTTGTGTCTAAGGGTTGACTCATCATGAGATAAAGATTTCCCATCTTATAATCCTTATTTTCTTTCATACTAGAGTCATTGTCAACTCATGCAGCTACCATTGACTTTTTCCCTTCCAATTTCTTTGCCTTAGTGGTCTACTAGTCTTTTTAAAGTTTGAATAGCCCTCCATCATGTACATTGACTATCGATAACAAAAATAAGTAATGTAAGCATCAGAGCTAAGAGGATGAGATTTGTTACCTTTATATTTTGATGGCTTCCTCTAGAGAATGATCTTGATGGTTAGAGTCTTCCTTAGTCACCTTTAGTCACCTTTCTTTCATAGATCATCTTACCTTGTTGAAGATGGATCTCATGAATAAGAAACTAACAGATAGTCAAGTTTAAGTGTCTTCATATTTTGAGCTTTTTAATGACTGTCAATTTTGGTCCTCACTTGAATTTGGGGAAACATATAAGTATTTTCTTGATGATTTATTCATTTGAATAGGTTCTTCTTAAAGGCTTAAGGTTGTCGACAATCTCTATAAGCCGTGTGTTCATTTCCTTGACAGATTCATTTGGTAGCATCATGAAGAGTTCAAAGTAATGAACATAAATGCTGATCATGGTTCCTCTAGCTTGATATATTCCCTTAAATGTGGTGACCAAGGTTTCTCACATTTCGTTAGCAATCTCACACACATAACTTTGATGAATTCGCTTGGAACAATTGCATAGACAAGGATGTTGAACTCTGGCTTTGTTTTCTTCTATGAATTATTCTTCAGCTTTTAAAATTATCTCTTCTCCTTTGTAATCTTTTTGGTTTATCATTGGGACTATAAGGACTATATCCCATTGTACACTTCCCCATTTGCGGTTCCCCATAAATGGTTGGACTTGCTTACTATGTGTTCAAATTCAAAGCTCATTCTTTTTTTGTTATGTTTTAAAAAAGGGTCAAATTGTAGCAAAACAACTGGACTAGGCCAGAGAACTGGGCCAGAAGTCCTAATCCAGGAAGGTTCTTTGGCCAGAACTAGGCCCAATTTGACAATTCTTGGTCTAGATAGTGGCAATGTCACGGATCCTGAACCTGTTATGCTCCAATCCAAAAATAAAAATAAGATTTAAAAAAATACCAGAGTTAATTAATAGAGTCACCAGCGAGTTTTAGAAAAAAACTTGCAAACCAAATTCAATTTTGAAACGAGCGATAATTGAAGGGAGAATAGATTCATATGCACCATAAATTGAGGGGACACCGAAAGAGACAATTAGCTGACTCCAAAAGATTTTCGAAATGCCCCCCAAATATTCTCTAATATGGGGACTATATGACTCCATAGGTTTGAATCGAGGTCCAGATTCAGGGGTGAAGGTATGATGGCATGATGGAAAGCATCACGATGTCGCCTGTTATCATCGATAACCTCTACTAATCAATACCAAAAACTAAGTCTAGTTAGACTAAAAGCAAACATTCAAGCGACAAATTAGGATCAATAAGATAATAGAAGTGTAAAGTATAATGTTAATGTAGAAGAACAAAAGAAATAATGCAATTAATTACAACGGACAAGGGCTAAACTAATTAAAGATTACATCTTTGCTAAACCCAAAATTAAATAAAGCAGAGTGAAAGAATGTAAAGGGAAGGAGGGAGGATTTAGGTTTGAAAGATTGACACCCTCATGTTACCCGCCTTAGTGACTACCCAGGGATCAAAAATTATGAGTATTGGGTTGTGCCTTGAAGGGTTTTAAGGATGGACTTGAGAATGGTTTGGTTAGGTTCTATGAACCTCTTAGTGTTCTCTCTTGAATTTTTAGTGTTTCCTTGCCAATTTCTTGATGTTTCCTCTCTAGTTTTCTAATGTGTTCAACCCTTAGGGGCATCCCCCATTTTATAGAGCTTAAAGGTATAAAACAAGTTGGCTTAGAAAAACGAGATTTAATTAAACTCTTAATAGGCTTAATCAAGATGGTTACGCCAATTCAGATAAAACAGTAGTAGCTAGTTTAGAAGTAGAGAAGGGCACTGAGAACCTCATGGGGAATCTTGCCTCAAGGTATCCGGCCCAGTTCTTTGCTGGCTAAAATCTGACCGGGTTGATGGGCCTGGCTGAAAGTACAACTTATTTATGCCATAACTTTCTCATCCGACCTTCATTTTGAGTGATTATTTTTTTTCCCTGAAAGCTTATTGATTCTATTTTTTAATGTCATGAATTTCATTGTTTTTGAGTTATTGTTGAAGAGCACATAAGCAAAGCAGTGAACAAGTGTCATTTTAGCGCAAACCCCAATGTTCAACTTATATCTTTTCCATTTCTTATCAAACTCTAATGTATAATATGTCATTTGAAAGCTTATTCAATGAAGAATATCAATGTTTAAACTTAACAATTTTATGCACCATAGAGTAGGTAAAAACACAAAGTGAATCTCAGCTAGACACCGAACACCTTAATTTGGGAGAAAAGTGTTTAGGCTTATGGGTTCTTTTTAGCCTTTAATGGACATCTTTGGGTTTGCATGTGTGGGGTAAGGGATTTTGGCACATTTTAAGGCTTTTCATTTCAATATTGGGGGATCCCAAAATCTGATGCGATCGATTTGTGATCATCGGATATTTTATAAAAAGAAGACACCTTTTAGGAGTCTACAGTTAGCTCCCAATTTGACTAAGCCTGAGCATCGTAAAGGTCAAAGTAGATAGCATTTGTGATTACCTATTTAGTGCCCTAATTCAACCTTTCATCGGTCTGACGATTATGAATTGACCTTTCATCAGCCTAGTGAACCCTTCGACGGTCTAGCAGACCATTTGCCAGTCTAGTGATTTTGAGTGGTCAACCTTTCACTAGTTTAGCAGACCTTTGACCGTTTTAGCGGACATTTCACCTGTCTAATAGTTTTGAATGGTTGACCTTTTGCTGGTTTAGTAGATGTTAATGTTCGTGGCATGAGTGTATGTAGAATTTTAGCCAGATCCCTATGAACTTGGTAACGTATGAGCTTGAAGACCTGTAGCTAGATCCATGTAAAGTTAGTGGTATTTAAGCCTCAAGATTTGTAGTCAGATCCCTATGAACTTAATTGCTTGAGAGCCTAAAGACCTGTAGCAGATCCATGTGAACTTGTTGGCATCTAAGCCTGAAGGACAATGGCCAGATCACTGTGAACTTGATGGCTTGTGAGCCTAATACCAGGTCTTATGAACTTGGTGGATAATGAGCCTGATAACCTGTGGCCAGATCCCCGTGAACTTGATGGCATGAGAGGCTAAAGACCTGTCTCCAAATACCTATGAACTCGGTGGCATCTGAGCGGGAAGACCTGTAGCTAGTTCCTTATGGACATTGTAGTGTGGACCTTAAAGGCCTGTAGTTACATCCCTATGAACTTGGTGGCATCCGAACCTGAAGACCTATAACTAGATCCATGTGAACTTGATGGCTTGAGAGCCTAAAGACTTGTAGCCAAATCCTTGTGAATTTGATAGCATGAGAGCATAAAGACATGTAGTCAAATTGCTATAAACTAGTGGCATTAGAGCCTAAATACCTGTAACAAGATCCTTGTGAATTTGATGGCATGACTAATATTAATATGACTTGATTTATGTTTATATGACTTTACGTAAAACTAATATGAGTAATATAAAAACTTTAAGTTTTGACATGTTGATAAAAATAATCTAGTTTATTAAGTTTTGGAATGTTAGTAAAATTATTAGAAATACTTTATAAAGTTAAAAAGAAAAGTTAAGACGTTTGTATGCTTGAATGCATAATAATATTAAATATGAACATATAACAATATTAGATATGAGTTTATAAAACTAATATGGCCAACCCAAATGGAAGATGATATGTGGTCTAGCTAAGTAAGGGTCAGGATCATCAAAGCGGTCTAATCCTAACAGTGAAAAGGCAGGGGATAAAGGTGTGGGTGGGAGTGACCGCCTCGAGGGGAGGAAAGTTACAAAGAGAAAGACAAAGAAAAGGCTAACAATACTGTTGTTGAGTTAATCACTAGTCATTTCAAAGAGTTTAGCACAACCAACAATGAGATGAGCTAAATCTTCAAATATTTGGTCACCATAGTTGGTGATAAGGTGACAACAGCAAAGGACTATGTTCACTTAAGGGATGAAGAACGGACTCATAAGTTGATGATGCAGGAACACAAGGAGAGAGTGCATGAGGATAGAATAATGACGGTGGGCACCGCATGGATGACTCTGAAGGATGCCGCGTATTATGGGTTAAGGAAAGCAGAAATCAAATGCAAGAGATTAGGAAATTCATCATCAACCGAGTAATATGCCTTCTCTCCTCCTTATTAGATAGAGTCCAAGAAGTACATAGCTCATCATAAGTTGTAATGTCTCAATAAATAAGTTTCACTTACCATGTGTTGTCTTAAATATTAAATGTTGTAATTATGTTTTCTTATGAAATTAGTAATATTATTCCTCTTGTTTAATCACATGATTACTCTTTCTACATTAATGTTTAATCAATATTATGTTACATCAGTCGTTTACAATGGACAATTTCAATGTTCACAAGATGCCCCTTAAGGAAGAATCCTCCTCTTCATCTTCATAAGATGCTTTAATTTTCGTAATTAACGATTCAGATGATATATCATTTTGCCCGTTGTAAAAAATTTACTCCTTCATCAATAGCAAGCGCAACAACATATGATGTTCCTTCTACGACTTAGGCAAGCAACAAAAGAGTTGACACATTCGACATCCATACCTCAAGTAAAGAAAATACGTGTCAAGAGAGATAGAGAACAGGGCCATGATCACTTAGATGAAGAATACTTCGTAGAAGATTCAATCTACAACGAATATTATTTTCGTCGTAGATTTAGAATGCGGAGACACTTATTTCTCCGCATTGTGGAGGTGTTTGGCAATCATTCCGAGTACTTTCAGTTGAGGTATGATGCGACCGAAAAGCGTGGGTTGACTTCATTAACCAAGTGTGCTGCAGCCATTCGATTGCTTGCCTAGGGTATGACAGTCGATTGCGTAGATGAATACTTAAAGATTGGTGTAAGTACCACACTAGAATGCATGAAGAAGTTTTCCTTAGGTATCATTGAGGTATTCGGGAAGAGTACTTGAGAAAAACAAATCAACCTGATGTTGATCGTCCATTGCAAGTTGCTGAAGCCCGTGATTTACCCGGTATGTGGAGAAGCATCGGTTGCATACACTGGGAATGGAAGAATTGTTCAACTACTTGGACGCATCATTTCAAAAAAAAAAAACTCTATAAGTTGTCAATTATCATTCTTGAAGCCATTGCATCATACGACATTTGGATATACACATATGTTCTTCGGTTTGTTTAGAAGTCTCGATGACATAAATGCTCTTGACCGCTCACCGGTTTTTCAAGAGCTGTATGAAGATCAGGGTGCTAAGTGTGAGTATTTCGTCCTTGGTCATGACTACTAGATTGGATATTTTCTTTCGGATGGAGTTTATCTGAAATTGCCGACATTTGTTAAAATTATCCCATTTTCGCAAGGTCCAAAGGAGAAACTTTTTACTAAACATCAAGAGTCAGTTAGGAAGGATGTTGAGCTAGACTTTGGTATATTGCGAGCTCGATTTGCCATTATATGTGGCCTCGCTCGTCTTATGGAGGAAACAGGCATTAGTATTATAATGAGAGCATGTGTGATACTCCATAACGTGATCGTTGAGGACGAGCAAGGTAACTATGAGTTTGCAATTGATTACGGGCATTGAGGAGGGTACTACCGTAGAACTGATTGTTAACCAAAAGTGCCATCCATGCTATAAGATGTACATTCAAATATCAAATAAATTCGCGACCACGACACACATGTACGTCTCCAAGCAAATTTGATTAAGGAAACATAGAAGCGATATTAAGTGCGGCGACAAAGATCATAGTTGAATGTTCCTCATGTTATATTTTTTTTAAATGTTGAACCATTGTATTTTGTTTTTATTTTTAGTTGAATGTCATAATCAACGTATCTTTTTTATTTGAACTTTAGTAATTTTTTTCCTTTTTCATATCTAGCATGTATGTTGTTTTTTAAGTCGAATATCAATGCATCTTTTTTTAAATTTTTTTATCGGACTCTTGAATTTTTTATTTAGCATGTGTGAGAAAATTTTTTAAGTCGACTCTCTTGTATTGTTTTTTAAAAATAAGAGCTTTTAATTAGTTATGTTATCAAATTATCATATGCAAATTATTTTTCATAAAAATAATAAAGCCAAATAACAAAACAAAACATAAAAACTAAAATAATTAAATATATTTGGTTGTGGAATCTATAGATATTATTTTGTTTAGTGAGTCTTGTATTCAAGATAGAAAGACTTATGAACTAAAAAATAGGCTCAAAAACTAATATAAAAATACAACAACAACAACTCCCAGTGTGGGTCCCACTTTCGCGGGATCTGGGGAGATCCAGCTATAGAGAACCTTACCCCTACCGGTATTCCTACGCATAGAGGTTGATTCCTTGAGACCCACAAAACAGTTGTTTTTTTTGAAAAAGGTTTAAAGAGAAAACGATTGCAAACCAAAAACCAAGGAAGAGAAAATAGGCCGGAGAGTAAAAAAACAAGGAGCAGAGACATACCTTAACCAACCAGGGGAGCTAGATGCTGTCATATCCCAGAAAAGCACGACCTGCAGACAAGCACA
>NCQV01072080.1:4093-15104 GCA_002740545.1 Lophocereus schottii
CTGATCTGATGCGCAGACGAGATTTAGAACTGTGCATGAGCTAATCAATCCTTCTAAAGGGTCACATCAAGCATTCAATTTGAGATGGGATGTGGATGAAGGAGAGAGGGTCTTTTACATCTGCGTGCAGGGGAGGGGTTGAGGATGAAGATTGATATGTTGTACTCTTCTGTATTATTTCGTAAGAAAATAAAAGGGGTTAGGACTCGGGTTAGGGTTAGGGTTAGGGTTAGCGTTAGGGTTAGGGTTAGCAGATTTGGGGAAACATTTTTGATTGAAAATCAGCAATTTTTGGATATAACTTGTACCAAAATCAATTTGTATATCTCTTTGCTCTGCATGCAGGTGCCAGAAGCGACAGCATGGTTTGACACTTATACCTTTTTGTACTCACCCACAGTGACACTGACACTATTCTTTCTCTCTCTTCTTCCTCGTCTCTATGCTCATCATCGTTCATCAACTTCCCCCTATTCTATTGTACATAAAAAATGGTGTAGGATAGACATAGTGATAGACCCCAACCATGCCTTTTTGGGGTGACACATCCCCAGAAATATTTCCACCCTCTGTCACTTGTCATCCCCTTCTCTAGCATTCTTCACTGCCCTATATGTCTGTATTCGCAATATTATACCTCTTCTCTCTCTCTTGTGTTGCAGCGCAAAGGACGTGCACAGATCGGATACGTATAAATTTGATCCAAGCATGCCAATTCAACAACAGTGTACCTAAATAATCCAACTTTTGACAGTTAATGTATTCAACTATCATAAGAGCAAAAACAATAGTAAGCTATTTTTTGACTTATCAGTCGGATCCTATCATTACTACATTAACTATTTCTTCAATTTTTTATCTCACAATTCTCACTATCTGTAATAACAGGCTTACTATTTTTTCTCACCAAATAAAATAATACCTCTAAATCCACGCTATAACACATTATTTTAGAACCAAAAAAATAAAAGAAAAACTAATTAAAAATATTAAAAACTAACTAAAAATATTTTTAAAAAATAAAAAACCCCTCACGAGTTGGCTCTGGGAGCCGAGGAAACTCGTGAGGTGTGGGTGCCGAGGAGGTCACTGCAGCAGCTCGAGTTTTCTCTCTCTTCGCTCGCCTTTCTCTCTCCCCATGCGAGCACGTCGCTGTAAGTGCTCTTATGGCCCAGTTCTTTTCAATGAGAAATGATAAATGTGGGATGAATAAGTGTAAAAAAGGAGGAGAAAGAGTGAATGAGAGTTGATAAAAGTGATTTTTTTTCAAGTGTGAGAAGGGGAGAAGGAGTGAGTGAGAAAGGGAGAAGGAGTGAGTGAAAGTGGACAGAAGTTGAAAGGAGTTGAATGCAGTTGGGGAGTTAAATTAATGAAGAAGTGTAGAAAATGGGGGAATGAATGCGTGAGAGTGGGAAGAATTGGTATTTTTGTTTAAGTATGAGAAAGAGTGAAAAGAGAGATAATGAATTGATGGATATGAAAATGAGTGAGTTGGGTTTATTAAACTACGAAAAAAATAGGACCTATATCTTCAATTAAAATTTTTTTAATTAATTATTTTCAGATATCATAAATCTAATGATTAAATAAAATATGCAATGCAAATCACTAAGCACAGTTGTCATCATTAAGATCATGTCACATGCAGCAAATGTTTGTTACCTTCTTATATCCAGGGGTTGTTCTTTTTCTTTTCATTAAAAAATATGAATTAATAAATAGATGACATTAATTGAGATTAATAAAAGTATATTAAAATAAACTAAAATAGGTATTTTTTTATTGAAGTAAATTGAATTCGATTGAAATAGATTGAAGTGAATTGAAGTTGATTAAAATTGATTAAAATAGGTTGAATTTTTTAATATGATAATATAAGTTGGTTAAAATAGTAGAAAGTGAGTTAAAATTTAATTAAAGTTGGTTGAAATTAATTAAAATTATTATTTTTATAGCAATTTATGAGGTGGGTTAAAGTTGGTTGATATTAGTAAATGTGGATTTACTAATGAAAATAACAGGGCTTAATTATAATTATTTTTATATTAATTATTCTAGGAAAAGTGTTCACAAAATTAACTATTTATCATAAAGTCATGCTATAAGAAACGAATTCCATAAAATCTAATATTTTTGGTTTATTTATTAACCTTTTAGACTGAATTTTTTTTTCTTTCCAAAGTACTAAGGCAATGAATACTAAAATTTTTTTTTTTAACTAAATCAAAATGCGAGTTTAGATCCAAAACTTTCCGTTTGGTAAAAAACGACCGACAAAGCTATTACATACAACACATATTATTTAATGGCGTAATTTTTTTGTAATTTTGTAATTTTAGGCCTTTTTTTTTCGTTAGTCAATTCTAAAATATTAATTTTAAGTAACTTTAGTCTACTTCAACTTATTTTATCCCAATTTAATCTATTTCAATTTATTTCAACCCACTGTAAGCCACTGTTATTATTTTAACCAAGTTAAATTTATCACATAAAAAATACAACTCACTTCAACTCACTTCAACATATTTCAATCCACCTTAATATACTTCAATCTATTTTAACCAACTTTATTTATTTATTAATTTTTATTTACCGATAAAAAGAACATACTCTTAATTGTGTATAAAAAAAAAAAAAACCCATGATTCTTTTGCATCGAGCTGCTTTGTTGCGATGCGTATAATAATCTTACGCCACCCTAGCTAAAACCTGCAAGTGCTTCACGCGTTTTTGATTTTTTAAATACTTTTCCTTTATTTATAATCAAAGGCATACTCCCCCGTCACACGGGTAATCAAGGGTGCACATTAGTCCGTTCAGATCAAACAATTTAAGGAGAGTGCAGTTTGTTTCAAAATTTCAATCCAGGGTCTCATGTCAGTAAAGGTGCACGATCTTGAAAGGCAACCATTACCTGCAAGATGTCCATTTTATTAACATTCAGTCTTGATGAATATTTATCAATATTTACTTTTATTTTTTCCTCATAGTTTTAACCTTAATATCAATACTAATTGACATTTATCAATACTAATTAATATTAATTAATAATTTATTTTTCATAATTAAAACAAACATATTTTAATCAGCGTAGGGCATTTTTTTGTTACAAAATATTGGTTAGAAAATTGGTTTAAGTAGATTGAAATGGGTGTTTTCTGTTTGAGTGAGTTAAAGTTGGTTGATTTATGTTATATAACAGGTAAAAATTGGTTAAAATGATAAGAAGTGAGTTGAAGTTGATTGAAATGAGTTAAAATTGGTGGAAATAGGTTGAAGTGAATATTTTTTTATTAAAATTGATGAAATGGTTTGAAGCGGATTAAAATTGATTGAAGTTAATGAATTGGAATTTACTATCCTATTCTTTTATTGGAAAATATGGGTTGAGCAATGAGTAAATTTGTTGAAGTGGATTGAAATGAATATTTTTTATTGAAATATATAGAAGTCGATTGAAATTAGCTAAAAATAAAATATTTTTTATATAATTAATAGAAATTGGTTAAAATAATAAATTAAAATAAATTAAAATTAATATTTTTTATTAAAATTGATAAGATGAATTGAGATAAGTCCAAGTTGATAAATTTCTAAAAAAAAAATCTCTCTTCTGGCTGGGATTATTTATGGTGTTTAATGCACCATCACGTCCGTCAATCCTATGGGCTGACAAGCCCACACTCATCATGACCCTTTCACACTACCAGTCTCCACGCTCCCTCACTCTTGTTTGTATTTTTTTTTTTTTCTGAATTTCTTTTGTCTTAGAGTAATTCGTGGGTGCTTACAGATTTCCTGTTTGTGAAGTTTTTATATAGTTGGCGTTAGAGCTGCATAATTTCTCAAAATTTGACTCTATTATTAGAATGTGTTTTTTAATTGGTTGAAAAATAGAGATTGGTAAATAAGTAAAGGTGATTGAGATTAATAAAAGTAAATTAAAATTAATATTTTTTATAGAAATGCGTTAAAGTTAGCCCAAATTGGTATATTTTTTTGATATAATGGGTTGAAGTTGGTTTATGTAAAAAAGTATAAATAATTTAATACTTCTTGTTGTAAATGTGAACAGATTAACAACTTTTAAATTATATATGATTTTTTACATCAAAAAAAAAGTATTTATGATATTTTTTAATGTATCTATTAAGGGAGTTTTTAAATTATAATTTTTACAGAATAATTTACAAATGACTATTTTAATGCGCCAACATAAAAAAAATTACTGCATGGTATTTTTTTTATTGAGAACATAATTAATTTTCACATGATAATTTATAAATTGTGAAAATTTGAAGAAAATGGGTTGAAATTGTTTGAAGTGGGTTAAAATTGATTGAAGTGAATTGAAGTTATATTTTTTCTGTTAGAATGATAGAAACAGGTTAAAATAGAATAAAGTTGGTTAACATTGATAAAATAAAATCTACCAATAAAAAGAACAAACCCTTGTTATGGTAATTGGTAAGGGGTTTTTATCTGATACAAAAACTAGATTACAATCCTCTTGATTGGCGGACTATTTTCTAAATGTAAACTTCAAAATATACTTCGAGAAGAACTTTAGTCTACATATCGCTTGAGTATAATCATGAGGCATTCAGAGTCTCGCTCCTGTAAATTTCAAAAGATACTTCAAGAAGACCTCAAAATGTGATTTGAATAATTTATGTTGCAATATGTAATTTATGGCTAACTTTTTTTTCTCATTTTTATCACAAGTGATTAACATTTGTTAGGTCCAAACTATAAATTAAACACTCTTTACTTACTCAAATAAGGATTGGATAATAATTTCATTAGTTATATATGAGACTACAATGGCCAGAAAGGACACCAAAGGCATGTGCATATATATAGAAAACTTTCTAACACGAGTTTCTCAATCTAACTTAAGCAATAACAAGGAAGAACACCAGGAAAAGAACAAAGGAAAAAAACGGAACCCATCGAAATTACTTTCATGCATTTGGCTTTCCAGTCGTCATTAACTATCTGGATGTATTACGCTGTAACTTACACTAGTTTTGTGGGAAACGATGTGATGGACAAAAGAAAGAGGTGGATCCAAAAGCTGGAAGTGGTCAACGTACTCATGAGAATGAAAACTATAATTTTATCTCAAAGATTGGATGAATCAACAAGCTAAAGTACGGCCATGCAGCCTTTGTTTATAGCAATTTAGCTAAAATGACATAGCGAAGGTACGTACTTCCGCAGAGAAAGGTGCCTGTTAAGAGTAACTGAGTCAACTCGCTTTTGCATGCATGCATGCATGCGTGTTTTTTGAAATGAACCATGCATTTTCAAACGGGTAGCAACAGTCCTACTTTTCTTATAATCTCAAACATTTCCATTTCCTCCTTAATTTTGGGAACTTCCAATGGCTCCAGCCCCAAGCTGCATAAACAGACAACATGACCGAAACAAGACACTTAGAGTGCCCAGAAGAAGTTATTATTTTTTCAGTAGCGTGTGACCGAAACAAGAATAACTTTCTCCTTTTTCTCATATGTATGAGGTTTTACTGTTCTTCAATATTGCTCGATTAGCTTAGACTAGCGTGGATTTTACTTGCAAAAGAAGATTATTCTTTCTTTTGAAAAGGGGTAAAGTTATTTATGCAATCACTACAAAAAGGATTGCTTCCCTCCAGATTTAATTTTGTTAATAACCACACTTATAAGTGGAAAAATAACAATTGCCCACACTTAGACTAAATGTAGGGAAGTTAAATATGTGGAAATGTACTCCATACTTAATGACAATACTAGTAGAGCTATATTTCTCACACTTAAAAATGCGGAGTAAGTACTAATTATTCACAATTTATGTGTGTCCATTTTACGTTATGCCCACTCTGGAAGATGCGAGAAGTCGTAATTTTTCCCACACTTAAAAGTGTTACTAGTGTCGTTTTAGTTTTTAAAAAAATAATGCTGGTAGTTAGCATAATATATGAGAACTATCCAAAAAGGAAACCAAACAATCTCACAGAGCTGCAAAATCGTCTGAATTGACTCACGAGAGAATAAATACCCCCAAAATCGTCTGAATTGACTCACTTACTCAAGTTGTGGTTGAAGGCTGCGAATTCACACCCATCTGTGCATTCGACTGCTACTGTACGAATCGTACTCACTCTACCTCTCTCTTTCGCTCTCTGCCTCCAGTTCAGTGGGTGCTTTAGCTAATCACTATGAATCCCACTAAACTTCCATCATCAATCCAAAATGATATTAATAGAGAGACTGGAATAGAGGCCAGAATTAGGACGTCTAGTGGACAACAAAAAAAACTTACAACAACAGTCTTAGACGTAAGAATAACTAACAAATAAAAAAGAATAGGCTCTTGCTGATACTGGGGAAACTGAGCACAACACCACCTCAACAACCTACAAAAGACTTTACAATGAAACCAACCCGGTAGACATCAACATGAAACAGAAATCAACTGCCGAAAATAAGGATACCAAACATCATTCGGTAACCAAAGATCCTAATCCCATTGCATTGCAAAACACAAGTCCATAAACAAAAGGTGCCGGCAAAAACCAAAGAAAATAAAAACCTTACCCTCCCCAACATCAGTCCTTGTCAAGGCATATCAGCTGTTTAACTTCCAAAAGCAGCATATTGAAATAGAGAATGAGCATCTAGTCTTATCGTTAGTGTTTGACAACAAGCGAAGCAGATGCTACCAACCACATTATTTTAATCACGTCTAGAGTTGACACACCCAACTCAAGAGGCTGCGATGGACATAAAGGATTAGCTCTTCAAACTCATATATCAAGGCATCTCAATTCAGTTAACAATGCAAGGCCCATCTCAGAAGAACCTCGAATTCTGGAAACAGATTGTTAGTTATTTTGAGAATTTGGAAAAACGAAGGAATTCTGCAGCTATTTCTCACTGTGACTCAAATACCCTAGCAAATTCCCAGAGTGTGAAAAGCATTCTAGTCTAGGCTGAAACGTGAAGCAAACCAGGAAATCAAATTATCCCATCATTGAAATGAGCACACGCATGAATTCAAATTCCCTATTGTTGTATATGAAAAGTACTAGATGAGAGTTTAACAAGCCATTTTGATTGAAGCCGCCATCATTCATCAACAAAAATATTGTCCAAATGTGACTTTTTACAACCTGACAGTCAAAATTGGGCATAACTTGCAAACAGTTATGCACACAAGCAAAAGTTGGACCAAGCCACATACGAATTACCTGCGCAGAAGAACAGCCAACCGAGCCAAGGAAAGCAAGATGTCATCGACACCCCTGACTCCCTGATGCCGGCAACAGTTGCCGTCGACCCCCCTGACACCGGCAAAGGTCGCTGTCGATGAGCAAAGCACCGAAGTCGCACCCTCGATCGAGGCAGAGAACCCAAATCACTGTCGACACCTCTGAACCCCTAACGTGCAATAGTCACCGTCCACGCCTTTAACCCCCTGACACCGGCAACCGTCAACGAGCAAAGCACCCAAAACTGGTGCCTTCCCCCCTCAATTCCCCTCAAACCCTAGCTGCCTCCATGCTATGCTTGTCATCGAGCCAGAGAACTCGCACGAATTGAAGTCAGTGACGTTTCTTTTTTTATTCTTCTGCCTTAATTAATTTGTTTATATATATAAAATCAACATTCAAATATTTTTTTATCTTTTTAAAAAATTCCCCATAAGCAATATATTCACCAAGTTAATTAATAAGTTTTATAGAAAAAAATAATTCAATTCCCCACAATTGATAAGTATAGGAAAAGATTTATTATTTTCCCACACTTATTAAATGTGGAGTCAACAAAACTATCAAATTTGTTATATTTGGTCACCACACTTCATTAAATGTAGCCGCACAAATGTTGGCGGACGCATTATTATTTGTAGTGACTTGATCAAAGAAAATGTTAATTATATCCAAATCTTCTTAAAGACTGTTAGCAATTAGCATGGACAAGATGAATTATGAAGACAACATGATACAATTTTTAAGACCAGTGGTGATGTTGTGGAGCATCATACTATCATTAGAACGATCTTTTTTTTTTTTTAAGTATAAGATGAATTATGAAGACAACATAATACAATTAAATAAATACAATAAAAGGGGAGTGAATATAAAACCTAAATGTACCTAGTGTTTCAATTAATAAGCCCAAAATCTTATATCTTAATTTTGCATCTCCAAAAAAATGAAATGGGTAGAGGCTATTCTCTTCGCCTTATTTTACCTTAACTTATTTTGAACTGAATTTATCTGAATTTGTTCTGAAATTATTTGCTGAATGAATTTTAGGGCCTGTTCTTTTCAACTTATTTTCAGACAGAATATGTTCAGATAAGTTCAGTTCACAATAAGTTTAGTTTAGAAAGTTCAGGATAAGTTCAGAAAGTTCGAAAAGTTCAGAATAATAAGTTTAGTAAATAACTTCAAAATAATTTCAGAATAAGTTCAGATAAGTTCAGTTCATAATAGTTCATAATAAGTTCAGTAAATAAAATTCAGAACAAGTTCAGATAAGTTCAGTTCAGAATAAGTCCAGATAAAATAAGGCGAAGAAAATAGGCCCCTATTCTGAACTTACTGGACTTATTTTAAACTTATTATGAGCTTATTAAGCACAAATTTATGAACTTATTTACTGAACTTATGACCTGTTCTCTTTACCTTATTTTGTCTTAACTTGTTATGAACTGAACTTATCTGAACTTATTCTGAACTTTATTTACTGAACTTATTCTGAACCATTCTGAATTGAACTTATTCTGAACCATTCTGAATTTATTTACTAAACTTATTATTCTGAACTTTTTGAACTGAACTTATCTGAACTTATCTAAACTTAAGGCCTATTCTCTTCGCCTTATTTTGTCTGAACTTATTATGAACTAAACTTATCTGAACTTTATTTACTGAACTTATTCTGAGCTTATCTGAACTTATTATGAAGTTGTTTACTAAACTTATTTTTCTGAACGGAACTTATTTGAACTTATGCTGAATTTTCTAAACTAAACTTATTCTGAACTGAATTTATCTGAATTTATTCTGTCTGAAAATAAGTCGAAGTGAACAGACCCTTATTCTGAACTTTCTAAACTAAACTTATTTTAAACTAAACTTATTTAAATTTTTTTAAAAAAACTAAGTCAAAGAGAACAGAGCCTACGCCACCCCAATTTTACATTTGCAAAAAAAAAAAAAAAAACACACATTGAAAAAAGAAAAAGGTTGAGCATTTCCCAACCCAACCCAATCCAAGGTTAATCAAAACCACCCTAATCAAAAATATTGAAAATTGAAAGACAAAACGGAAAAGCACTGAAACTGAAAGTTGCTCTCTCTTTGAATCGTGGTGATTCACTCCCATTTTCTCAGCCGAAATGAAGACCACGTCCCTGTCACGTGGATGCGCCGCCAGCATGGAAGATCATTTGTCCCGTTTAGAGGGCAGAGCATTAAATGATGATAGGCCGAATCAGAATGTATATCCTTTGTTTTCTTTCCCCATGTTTTGCCATCATTACTCTTTCCTTCGCTTTTCCCACCCCTTTATTGCTCCTTTTTGTCTTTTCTTCCTCACCCTTTCTCATTTTTCGTTTAAAGTTTGGTTTTCTAATTGAAATTGTCATTTCTTTAATTATTCATACTAGCTATTTAAATTAGTCATCTATAAAAAATTATTTGATAAAATTATAAAATAAAAGTTAATTCTCCAAATAATTTAGAGAATTAATTTTATCAAATCAGTCTTTCAGATTTGAAAAATTATTTCAAAAAACTTATAATGTCCTTGATTTATGACCAGAGCATTGCATCATCAAAATCCTTTGAAATAACTCTTAAGGCTAAATATAAGATAAATATTATGTAATAGTGAATATATTTTTTTAAAACAAAGAGTTTCATGCTTTAACTATGAAATCCAAAAGAATTTGACCTTAGATCCTCGCGACCTTATACTATAATGAGGTCCTCATGACCTTCCTCACAAACAACATAACAAAATATGTAAGCTTTGATGGAAGACCATTGAGGCCGACTTAGAGCATCTAACTACATGCAGTCAAATATTGCAATTTATTAATATTACATTATATTCAAATTATATAAAGACAATGCATGCAAGTTACAAAAGGTACGTCTTCAAATTCAAGCACCGGCCTCCAAAAAAAAACACGTCTTGTCACCTACCTCAAACTTGTTGAGAATTTGAAAGGGAAAATTTTGGAAGAGGGTGAGCAACCACAGCTCAGTGGGAGTTATCGCCTCCCAAAATCAAAATAATTTTTACACACAACATATCATAATATCAATAATAGTATTAATAGCAATATGATCACAAATATATAAATCTCTCAAATTATCACAAACCTTTCTTCCCGGAGCATAAGTAATGTATTATTAAAATTCCAATAAACAACACACGATTAGGCTTGGGAAGCTAAAACAAGGGAAATGTGCACATTTTTCACAAGAATAAACTTTTTCTCACAATCAAACTCCATCGAGTATAAAAACTTGCTAAGTACATACTATTCACCAAAGTCAATTATCGTTCAAGTGAAAGTGCGATTGGAAATAACCTTGATTAACAGACTGCCTACTCGGGAGAACTAACGTCTAAGTGATGGGGAAACTTATACTGTCGTCAGGATAAAATATTACCACCTTTCCGAGTGGAAAACTGCCACTTTATGAAATGTGCCGCTAGGTGAAAATTTAGACTTTAGTCGGAATTTGCCAACAAATCCTCAGTTTGGACATGCATAACGGTTCGTCCCCTTGGATGCTAGTTTACTCAAACCCGATATCCAAAAATCAAACTTAGTGGCTTTATAATCTTAAAGTGCATGTGCTTTTTAGTATCAAACTAAAACCATTTCATACGATGCCATGCGTAAGTTTTAATATTTTCCGTCCACTAATTTTCTCAACTCAATTAAAAGGATATTTGAGGGATTATAAAAATAATCATTCAACTAGGACCCGTTTTACATA
>NCQV01072084.1:0-16640 GCA_002740545.1 Lophocereus schottii
TCATTGTTTCCCAAAATATGACTGCGTTCCATGCAGCCATCCAGAAGGGTAGATACTCAAAATCGTCAATGCTAAACACCACCCTACTTCACCACACTAGGTTAGGAATAACACTATCAAGCACGCATTTGTTTGGAAGTCCTAAGTTGTATTTCTCGTTCGCGTACACAAGTAAGCAAGCACGTAGTAAGCTCAAGTAAACACCTTAGGGCACATATTTCACACATTGATAATCCTAAAGTCACGTCTAGATGCATATGCAAACCTATAGCTCTGATACCGCCCAATGTAACACCCCCGCTACCTACCAGGGATGTCACACCGCCAGGATCCCCCGAGGGAGACCCCTAAGGCTCTTTTTCTATTTATTTACTTTCGAAATTCTACCTAACTTCAATTCAGTTAGGAAATTCTGGAACGAAACTGCAAAGGTTCCACCTGTAATTACGACATTTCCCAAATATACATTATGATTTTTATGGTACCTGTATCATTACAACCAAATTCAAAGAAGACTAGGAGGTTCCAGTGAGTCACACACTCGCGGTTGAGGTTTAAGCCTTTACAAACAACTATTTACAATGATTTACATAAGTTTTGTACTACTAGAGCCACTACATGCCCAATTCATGCACTTCTCAAGCAAAATATTACTGCAGGCAGCCACATCACTTCACAGGTACGTCTTGCAGGACCAACTAGTGGTCTTAGAAGAAACACAGATTCTTTCACTCATTCATCACCTGGGGGAAAAGGGGAAAGGAAATGGAGTAAGCCACCACATACTCAGTGAGTGTTCCTCCACTCCTTAAAACAAAACCTTTGCAAGCAATATTACTCATAATATCCACTTATCAAGCATTTAGCTAATACTAACATGGTATTAGACAACATATTATAGGACATAGGTGCTAGAACATGAACATCGGACAAGCCATCACTTATGCATTCAATAGGCACGTTTGAACGTCATTACATGATTCACTAACATGTCACATATTCTATTAGAAGTCACATTCAATACATTCAAAAACATTTTCTTTAAACTTTCATTGAAACTTTCTTTGAACATTGGAAACATTTTCTTAACCTTTGAGGTTCTCGATCTTTTGAAAGGGTTTACATTTCGTATTCTTCGTAAAACGACCCTTACAAGCATTTCACATTCAATCCATAAGGCCTCTTTGGCCCCGTAAAACATTCTTTTTTTTTCTTTGAAACATATAAAATGGCAAAGGCTAATTGCTTTTCTTATTTTGGTACGAAAATACTTCTAGCATAAGATTATTACATGGTGCTGATTGGGTGAGAATTATTCTCGACCCCATAGTGAGACCTAACGCGCACGCATAAGCTCTTACTCCCGGGATGGCTAGATAACATATCGAACCATTACATTAACCTTCGTCAGGGCCTCTAGAGTTTTCGGACCTTCCCCTAGGTTAACATCGTTCATATCATATCATATTGTCCGCAGCACATTATCTTAGCCACTTAAAGCATATCGGCCATAACGGCTAATAACTTTGCGTTTCAAACAATAAAATTATTCAACACATAACTCACATCCTTTTTTTTTGTTTTTTTAAAACGTTTTAGGGATTCCTCCCAAGCACTATTTGAATAGCTAAAATAGTCCATAACTCGTTACTAGACATGGCTATTTTTGGTTTTAAAAAAAAAAACATGAAACATTCTTTGTCAAAACATCACTCGTACACACACTTTACATTTTAGACATACAATAGGAAAGGGGTTTACACATATCACATTTAAGCACTTCATAAATATTTTAACATAATGAGCCACATACGGCCTCGCAATCCACACGATTGCGGTCAATTCACAACCCAGTCTCCCTCCTCACTTGCACCGCACCACAAGACCTCGAACGCTCATAATTCTTTCCTCAAACCATCCAACTACCAACTCGATTCATCGATTTATTAATCACATCATACTATCATATTAGCTTATGTAAAAGGGAGTGCGGTTTAGGCTCTTACCTGAGCAACCAGCACCATTCAGCGGTGCGTTACAACAAGCGTATATATAGCCACATTTATCCATAAATCGACAACACTTGATTCAGTAATTATTCAGTAAATCAATGCATTTCGAAGTAACTTTCCTAAGCATGAATGTACCAAAAAGAGGTTCGAATGAAAACTAAACATATTTCAATAGCTTCGAATTTAATTCATTTACATGCATTAGCTAGTTTAACTCGAATCGAACCTAAACACGTTTATATAACTTCGAAATTAATTCCTTTAACATGCATTAGCTAATCTACTTGATTCGAAGCTAAACACATTTCATTAACCTCGAAATTAGCTCATTTGCGTGCATTGGTTAATCAACTCGAATGGAAGCTAAACACATTAAAAAGGACTTCGCTTTTAATCCTTTTGCATATATTAGCTATATAACTTGAATAGAAGTTAAGCACGTTAACACAACTTCGATTTTAATTCTTTTCATACATTAACTCATTAACTTGAATCGATGTTAAACACGTTAAACTAACTTCGTTTTTAATTCTTTTTCATGCATCAACTAATTAACTTGAATCGATGCTAAACATGTTAAACTAACTTCGTTTTTAATTCTTTTTCATGCATCAACTAATTAACTTGAATCGATGCTAAACACGTTACACTAACTTCATTTTTAATTCTTTTTAAACATTAGCTAATTTTAATCGAATTCAAGCCAACCACGTGTAACAAATTCAATTTAGTCTCATGTACATGCATTAGCTAGTTGAATCCAATCGGGCTACCCACATTCAAACAATTTCGAATCAAACTAACTTGCATGTAATAGCTAATTCAGGTCATTCAACAAGCATCATACATGAATTGAAGCAAGCCTAGGCTAACATGCATCATTAAACGGCTGAAATTCGTTTGAAAATTAATATTAGTTTAGGAGAGGAGTAATGCTCACTTAATCGCGCTCAAATCAACCTGAAACGCTCGTGGGTGGACGCCCTTCTCAGCAAACCCCGAACCCCAACTGAGAACCTCAATTTCGAAACCCTAGCCCCTTTTTGAACGATGGTGCTTTGTGGCGGTTTGGGGCTCGGTTTTGGCTCTAATTTGTAGAGGAGGCTGGGATGGAGGTGGGTCGTCGGTTTCCGGCACGTGGACGGCCGGTTTTGAGCGAGCAAACGCGTGGGTGTTGGGCTGTGCGAAGTGGAGGAAATCTGGTGTAGGAACCGGCGGCTGAGACGCGTGGTGTGGGGGATCAATCGTCCCTTTCTCTCGCCGGTGACGCGTGCTGGCCGGCGGCAGCGCCAGATGGCCGGTCGCCGGTGACAGAGAGAGATTCTAGAGAGAGAGAGCTGCGGTAGAGAGAGAGAGAGAGAGAGTTTAGAGAGAGAGAGAGAGCGTGAGAAGCGGGGGCTTCGGGTCTCTGCTACCCGAACTCAGGTCCCCCTCCCCTTTTGGTAATCTTTTTCCCTTTTTTTTGTTACTTTGGTTGTTCAACTAGCTAACATAACCATGTTCTTACCCTAAACTTGTTAGCGATTAGGCTAAACTCGAGTCGAAACGTCATACAATTAACATTTCACTTTAAACTTTGAAAATCGACCAAGTAAAACGAAAAATGATTTTAAAAACTCGGTTTAGCGTTGATTCAATAAATTTATAAATAAGTAACGTCAATAATAACATAAATCATATAGTTGTTCTTTTTAACGAAATTAATCGTTAGAAACGCACACGGTCAAGGCCACTTTATAAATTTAGCAACTAGAACAACTGATCAGCAGTAAAACGATAGCGTGGCCCTAACAGTTTCGAGTCTAGATCTACCAGTCCAAATCAGGTTCAGGTCTGGGTCTCATACCCGGTTTTTTGCTCAACTCTAGTTCTAGTATTCTGTATCCCTATTACTTTCTTTAGTGTTTCACGTGGTAAATATAAGCTATTTGCAGGAAAATTATAGAAAAGCTTAAATGATGCACAACATAAACTTTTTCTTTAAGCATGTCACACTACTTATTTTTACCAACTGTTCGTAGATTCTGGTACTTGGTTGCTATTTGGATTTTGCCTCATCAAAGTATCAAGTGAAAACTACTTGTGAGAATTTTCAATGGGGATAATCTACTAGATGCAATAGAAATCACGTGACAGTGTGGGATGGGGTGAGACCAAATAACAAGTGTGGTCTTAAACTTTTAAGTATGAAGAACTTATCACTAAGCAATTTTGACCACAGCCAGAAAAAAGGAGTCATTAAAGTTAAAATGAATAACTAAGCATTATCTAAAGATGCATACAATGGTGAGATTATTATTTTCCTATTGATGTATGCTGATACTGAAGAAAGATCTGCAAGAATGTCAATGAAGAAGGCTACCAATGTGCTAAATGGCTTTATTCCAACAATGCCGCATACGTTGCAAATAGTGGTCATTCTTGCCATGTAAATAAAGGAGTTCTACTGGATTAGAATTTCATATAAACTTGGCCAATTGAATCCAACTATATAGGATGCTAATGGCATAATAAGTCATAAATAATGTCTTTTTGTTGTGTTGTTGGACATTTGTAGCTTACTTCATAGTTTTACAAAGTTAAGGGGGAAAAGGTCAAGCAATATTTCACCATAACTATAAAGGGCTATAAGACATATTTGGTTAAAAATAATATTTTCCTAAACCTTAGGCATGTATACGGTAATATCTCTATTCACAACATCTAGGAGATAGGTGTAAAATTTAGGACTCTTATCAATATTGTTATTATTATGCAATTGAGGGGTAATGCTGCAATTGCTAAATTAAACCTCACAGCTAGTCCTCGTATATGAATTTATGTTTAATACTTTAGACATAGACATAAGATCAAAAGGTTATAGGACTTGAATTGGTATTGTAGGAAATAGGATGAAGAGATGAATGATATGAGTTGTTTGATAATGGTGTCCATGTACTTCCTTTCCAAGAGTTGGCATTGTAGGAAACTTATAACTAGGCTTGCTTTTTTTATCTAATGGCAAACTGGACTCATTGAGTCCCTATCAAGTGTAAGAACCAATATGGTTAACAAGCCTAATGGGAGGAGGTAAGTGGGTCATGGACAATATAAATCAAGTTCAAAAGCCCGTTGAGGTGGAAACACATCCCTTGCAAGGAAAAGTGTCTACTCCTAGGATTCACTATAGGACCTTGTAGATGGACAATGCCTTATATACCACTTGAGCTAGAGCTCACATGTACTATTTAGGATGTCCCAACACTATGTTACTATATTCCGTACGACATAGATTGATAGGTTTTCATTTCATTACGTGAAGGACTACTAGCTTGGCCTCTAAAAGAAATGAGCCTCGAAGCTAGGCCGAATGAGGCATAATCATAGGGGAGGAGACGAAATTATCCTTCGGCCCCTAAAAAGTAGGTAAATGTTCTTACGATAAATGGCTCACACTTATCACGAAAAATGTATAATGTTACTATGATCATTCCATATCACACATTCCTTTAAAAAAAAAATAAAAAGCTTTGTTAGAGCTTGTTGTCTTCGTGAGTAAATTAGAATGGGTAAAAAGGTGAAGTGGGTTTAAATGGGTTGGGGTGGGTTGAAATAGGTTGAAGGGAGTCGAAGTAGCTTGAAGTAAGTTGAATTTTTTATGTGATAAATTAAACTTGACTAAAACAGTGGAAGTTGTTTAAAGTAGGTTAAAGTTGGTTGAAATTAGTATTTTAAAATTTACCAATGAAAAGACAGGGCATTAGTGCATCTTTCCCTTACTCTTGTCATTTTCACACCTTTTCCCTTCTGACTTAAACAATGTGGGGCCATAGGGCTGGGTTTAACCTTGTACGTTGTAGAAAACAATCATGGTCATCTTCTTGAGGTCTAGTTGCCAACTTTAAGCCCATGTTGCCCTAACATTATGAAAAAAGTTTTGTTGAGGTACGTATAATAAAGAGTGCTTGGTTTGCATGGAAATTAATATGGGTGATATCCTATAAACCTCATTTACAAGCTTGTTGGCAAGAAGAGCCGTAAATAGTATTTGTCCACCCTTCACTAAAAGACTCTTGAGCTTTGAGGATTAATAATGTTAGCCATAAATAGTATTTGTCCACCCTTCACTAAAAGACTCTTGAGCTTTGAGGATTAATAATGTTAGTCAATTTTGCGAATATTCAATGTCATTTATATTGGAATTAGTATTTAATGGGTTAGTTCAGATAATGTCTCCAGAGGGAAGAGCTCGGGGGTATGAATTAGATATTTGGTATGCATCTTGATTTGTCTCTAAATTGATATGCTTATTTATAAATTTTAACTTGTGCTAATTTATACTTGTATTTAAATAAGATATGGGCTCTGTTTGGTAAATAGTTGTTAGTTATTAGTTATTAATTATTAGCTGTTTATATTACCTATTAGTTGTTAGCAGTTAATTGTTAGGTGTTTGAGTTAGATATTTGTACTAACTGTTTGAATTAGTTGTTTGTTGAAAAAAATTGGTTAACAAAATTAGCTGTTTTTGATAAAATTATGAGATAAAAAGTTAATTTTTCAAAAAACTTTTCAAAAAACTCATAGAACTAGCATTTTTAAATTAGTTTTCTTGAACCCCAAAAGTTCTTCTAAAAAGCTTTCTTACCAAACATCCTCTACAAAACTTTCTTACCAAACATTCCAATTAGTTTTTTGACTTGATTAAATAGTTAATTTTGACTGAAAGAGCTCTTTTTCACTAAAAAGTTCTTCAAAAAACTCTTTACTAAATACTCCTATAATTCAAAAGTCAAGTTTGGAATCAACTTGAGTACCAGTGGACTAAACAAAATGTCTCACTACATCATTCCATGTTGTCCCCCTTCGTCTCTCTCAAGTTTGAGTATTAGATAATTAATAGTTCTAAATCTTGCATTCAACGAAAATAATACTGTTTAATTTAAGGATAAGATTGTCACATCTATCCCCAATGTATACCCATACTCAATACTTTATAACATGGATACGCATGGATAAATCTTAGCAGAAATCTTGTGAGGTCATCCTTATAGAGACATTTTTTAGGACTGTGTTTCTTGAGACCTCGATGTGCATTGAAAAGCACTGTTTTAATGGTTTTAGGGTTTGCCGCTTGGTAACGTATTGCTAGACAGCCAACTGCTACGTATGATTGTCTTTGTAGCTGAAATGAGTTCTTTGCGTCAAATTTGATGATAGATTGAGTGAGAGCGAAAGAGCATGGAAATGTGAGTTGTAAATGCAAGTGGAAAATGGTAACCACGGTACTCAATGACCATTTTGTTAAGTGATCTCGAACCTACTTAATTGATTAGTAAGTTTTGTTTTTATTCTTTTGGGCATTTGGGTTTTTGTTTATCAGAGCTGAGATATTGATGTCTCGTAAAGGAAGTAAAACTCTTGCCTCAGGTCATCAAAGATTTTATGAGTTCACAAGACTTGAATCCTAAATCTTGTTTAAGGGGAACAAATGTTAAACCATTTGAACTAACTCATGTTGATGAACATTTTTCTCATATGAGAACAGTGAAAATGTGACTTATCTTTAACGTTATTAATTTGGAGATGTATTACAGTTTAGTGTACATTGATATGGTGCCAACATGTTGATCATGTTTTCGTGATTGGAAGTCTATCAAAAGCTTTTAAAAAGATGTTTCAACGCTTTTTCATTAGTTATTTGGCCCAAGGCCACCTATTAGAATCCTATCAAAAAAACAGCTCAAGATGAAGAGGGAGATACATTAAAATTATGGCCATGTTTGGTAAATAGTTTTTTGGGTGCAAAAAGAGTTTTTTGGAGTATTAGCTGTTTGACTCTGGTCAAAAAGCTCTTTGGAGTGTTCGGTTGATTAACTTGTTAGATTAGCTTTTTATACCCAAAAAGCTCATTTACAAAAAGATCTTTGGGATAGCTTTTTTAAAGAGCTTTTTGATACTTACTATTACAATGATCATACTAACCTTATAATTTGGACAAATTTACATTAAATGTCATTCACAAATGATATTCCCGAATGTTGGATGCTTATGATTTAAATTTTTCAATTTATTTTTTTATCTTTGGGACAAGAGTTGTGGATGGTCATGATGTTGAAGATAATGCTTTTAATTTTAACACTTTCTTAATTTAACAAATAATTTATGTTAGTTAGTCTTACATGATATATAAATATTTTTTTATGTCACATAATTTCAATTGCTATTAAAAAAGAAAGCATTTAACATTAAAAAATATTTTGATAATAAGTACTAAAATTAGGAAAAAGCATAAATGTAATTTTGTATATCACATAAGTCTTAATTCATAATTCATCTTGAAAAGAAGACTAAATATCTAATGAAAAATGATTTTGTTAGGAAAATAATGAAATTGAGTAATGGGCATAAGTGAAATTTTATCAAATAGCTTTGTGAGAAACAGCTAACTTTACCAAACACTTTTTTTACAAATAGCTAATCCAATAAGCTAAGTCAAATAGCTAATGCAATCAGCTAACAGCTAACAGTTAACAGATGATTGCCAAACAGGGCCTATAACTCGAGTTTATTGGTCACTTCCCCAAATTGTGAGATAGTTGAAGATTATCTAGATAGATAATGATGGTGAATGAGTGCTATGAGTGCTATGAAATGGCCTTTAATGGAGATGTGCTTCACTTAATGTCTATGTACATTAGATTGTTCACTTCTTATTGAGATATAATTTTATTTGTATATATTTGATACCTACTGTAATTAGGATGGTAGAAGATAGAGATAGAGTTTTATTGTTTTTAGTATCCATGCGGTAGATTCTTACTGTATTTTGGTCTCCAATTGTACCTAGGCTTAAGCCAAAATGTATTATACATACATCCAATGCATGAATGAAGGAGATACAAAATTTCCCGTGACCATCAAAATCTTCATGGTGCAGAGCAAATAATTTTTTTTTCCCCTCATTTAAGACTGTTTTTTTTTTATCTTAAATCATGACCAAGGAAAAAATTGACCACGCATCTCCATATTTTTTACATTCCTCTTATAATCCCGGGCAAGCATTCGTTAGCCCACCCTTTAATGGGGAGGACTATCCAAGTTGGAGAAGATCTATACTCAATGCATTGTGTGCCAAGAACAAGGTCGGATTCACAGATGGATCGATCAAAAAATCTGATGTTTCTAAGCCCTTTATTACCATATATATGGACACAATGTGATTCCATGGTGCAAGCATGGATATAGAACTCAATTCATGACCAAGGATATACATGATAGTGTTGCCCATGCCAAAACTCCCAGGGAGATCTGGACAGATTTGGAAGAACGATACTCAGAAGGCAACTCTCCTCGGATTTATGAATTAAAACAACATTTATCAAATCTCAAGCAGGATGGATGGATGGAAGGCTACGCAATATTGGACACGTCTCAAAGGACTAAGATAGGCCTACCCAAATGCACTTGCAAAGCTGCAAAAAAAAAAATAAAAATATGCAGAGCTTTATGATACAAGGAAGCTTTATGAGTTCCTTATGGGACTTGATGATAAGTATGCACCCTTATGAACTCCAATTTTGGGTATGACCCCTTTACCTCTAGCCGGAAAGGTATATTCGATGGCCTATCAAGTTGAAAAGCAACGTAATATTGTTGAAGGAAATACTATAACCGTCACGGCAACAGCTTTAGTTGCAAAAGGAGCAACTAATGATCAAAAAGGAGCACATCCATATATACAACAAACTGAGCGGAGTATCAAGCAAGCAACAAATCTACAACTTACTTGTGACTATTGCAAAAGAAGTGATCACACCAAGGATCAGTGTTTTTAGGTAATCGAATATCCAGACTAGTGGAAGAGAAAGAGAGTTCACAAACCACTAGCAAATAATGGACAGTCTACTCAGCATCAGCAAGACACCAAGATGCTTTCTGGATAATTTACAAGCTCAGGGGCAAACATTACAACTGGATGTAGCCCTTCACCTATGCCTGGATTGACTTCTGCACAATATCAACAACTACTTGCCTTACTTGGAGCTTCACCTGCATCCAACTTTGCCAATCTATCAGCTAAATAAACTTGAATGGGGGATGGATCATTGATACAAGCGCATCAGATCACATGAGTCGGGATGATGCTGACATGAAGAATAAGAAGAAAATGATTAATGCCCAACCTGTTAAGCTCCCCCATAGTGAAAATAGGTAGTAAAATATGTTGGAGACATTACACTCCATGATGGCCTATTATTGAGTGATGTTCTAGGCGTTGAGAAATTTCAATGCAATCTGCTTTCCGTAAGCCAATTTACTAAAGGTAATAACTGTGCACTTTTTTTTCTGGATTTTTGTGTTATGTAGGACCTACACATGAGGAAGCTTATTGGAGTGGGTAGTCAATATGATGGGCTTTATTACCTCAACTTTAGACGGCGAGTTCCGATGGCACATGCTACTACAAGTAAAGTTGCCTGGAACTTATGGCACCAACGTATGGGTCACACATCATGTCAGCGTTTGTCTATCATCCCTGCAATATCTAGTAGCTGCAATAGTGATAATAAAGACCTATGCGACGTCTGTCATTTATCTAAGCAAACAAGGTTTCCCTTCCCTTGTAGTTGAAATAAAACTAATTTTGATTTTGAGTTGATACATTGTGATATTTGGGGTCCGTATCGTGTTGCTTCTTCTTCCAGTGCCAAGTATTTTTTAACTACAGTTGATGATTATTCCCGGTGTGTTTGAATCTATTTGATGAAACAAAAGAGTGAAGCTACAGATTATCTCGTGTAACATGGTTAAGACACAACATAATTTGGTGTTCAAACAAATTAGGAGTGATAATGGGAGAGAATTTTTTTCGGATCCAATGCTGGGTTTTATCAAACAAAATGGGATGTTATATCAAAAATCATGTGTTGACATACCTCAACAAAATGATGTCGTTAAAAGAAAGCGTCGACATTTACTAGAAGTTGCAAAAGCCCTGAGGATACAAGTAGGATTATTGAAGAGATTTTGGTATGAATGTGTTCTAATTGAGGGTACTTGATTAATCTAATACATACCCCAATTTCGTCATGTAAGTCACCTTATGAAATTTTGTTTTGTAAAACTCCCAATTATGATCACTTCTAGGTGTTTGGTTTGTTTATGTTTTGCTCATGTTAACCCCAAAATGGACCCTCGTGCTGTGAAACGTTTATTTATTGGGTACCCATGTGGTCAAAAGGGATACCGGGTTTATTCTTTGCAAGAACGTAAATTTTTTGTGAGTCGCGATGTTATCCTTCATGAAGATAAATTAATTCCTTGGTCCTGATCTTGACATTCCCACCTAAGACACTAGCACTACTCCTGAAGAAAATACATGCCCATTTGACGATTTTACTGAGACCAGTGTTGAGAATGTGGGTGATGAGACCTTAGATAACACAAATACTTCTATAGAGGAGACACATGTTGAAAGGGGGAGTCTTTCTGAGACTAGTAGGGATGGTTTCCTTGATGGTGATTGCACTAATGGTGTGAGAAGGACCTCATCAAAGGGTTTTAACACTGCAGAAAATGTTAATACAGTTGATGGTATGACAGAAACCTCACTAGGTTGTCCTAACACTATAGAAAATATTAATGCACGCATTGCTAATGAGTTGCCATCCACTACTGGTGATCAACATCCAATTGCACATCCCACACGTGCTTGAGTTCTGCCAGCAAAATTACAAGATTATGTAGTAGATATGTCATCCTCTATAGTCCTGTCTATGACACCTAATTCTTCAGCTAACTCAGGTGTAAATTATCCTATGACACATTATGTTTCATATGAAAAATTTAGTTCTACTCACTGTACCTTTCTAGGGGCCATATCTTGTGTATATGAGCCTAAACAACATGCAGTCACGGATCCTCGGTGGCGTGATGCTATGAGTGTGAAAATTGCTGCATTGGAGGCTAACAATACTTGGAGTTTGGAATCTTTATCTCTAGGAAAACATGCCCTTGATTCAAAGTGGGTCTATAAGGTGAAGTATAAGCCAGATGGAAGTATTAAACGCTTTAAAGCTCGATTGGTGATATGCAGTGACAAACAAATTAAAGGTGTTGACTATGATGAAACTTTTACTCCAATTATGAAACTTGTCACCATATGTACTCTCCTTGTTTTTGTTACCCATCGAAATTGGGAGGTAGTCCAACTAGATGTAAACAATGCATTCCTATATGGCAATCTTGATGAATAGATATACATGAAGCTCCCACAAGTATTTGCACATGATAATGACAATAGAGTTTGTCGGCTTCACAAAACACTATATGGGCTAAAGCAAGCCTCAGGTAGTTAGCGTCACAAGTTCACGAACCTTTTAACTGTAGCTGGCATTATGCAATCGCGAAATGATTATTCATTGTTCACTTCTCAACGTGGTAATTACTTCACAACTATCTTAATTTATTGGATTATCTCCTCATCATTGGTAATGATCCATAATGTATAACTATGCTTAAGCAACTCTTGAAAATGAAGTTTGGCCTCAAAGATCTTGGGCCGTTAAAATATTTTTTAGGCATTGAAGTAGCTCGGTGCCCATCATGAATTGTTTTAAATCAACGTAAGTATACAATACACATTTTACAACAAGTCTGATTATTTGCAGCAAAACCTGTTTCCACTGTTATGGACCAAAGACAAAATTTGACTTTTGATTAGGGACCTTTATATCATGGCACGACACAATATTGGCTTTTGATTGATCGACTTTTATACTTGACTGTGACTCATCTAGATATCTCTTATTCTATTCATCTTCTAAGTCAATTTGTGCATTAACCTCGACAAAGTCATTTTGATGCTGCTCTTTGTGTCATTCCATATTTAAAAGGAGCTCCAAGTTAAGGTATTTTCTTGCCTTCTATAGGAGAGCTGCGCCTTTTTGCTTGTTGTGATGCAGATTGGGCAGATTGCCCTAAAACACGTTGTGGTGCAACAGGTACCGTATTTTTCTTGGTGGATCTCCAATATGTTGGTGTTTTAAGAAACAGTCAGTCGTTTCTCGATGGCTACTACGACCAGTGAATTGGTTTGGTTATGTAATTTGTTGCATGACTTACATGTCTATCATTATAAACTAGCTATATTGTATTGTGATAATCAAGCTGCTATTCATATTGCCGGTGACTCTGTGTTTCATGAACGAACAAGGCATATAGAGATTGATTGTCACTTCATTCGTGAAAAGTTACAATCGGGTGTGATTAAGACTCGCTTTGTTCTTACTAAACAACAATTAGCAGATATATTCACCAAATTTCTTGCTTTTCGCTCCTTCATTGGCATACTATCCAAGTTGGGGATTTTGAACCTCCATGCTCCAACTTGAGGGGGAGTGTTGAGATATAATTTTATTTGTATATATTTGATACCTGCTGTAATTAGGATGGTAAAAGACAGAGATAGAGTTTTATCGTTTTTAGCATCCATGTGGTAAATTCCTAGTTTATTTGGTCTCCTATTGTACCTAGGCTTAAGCTGGAATGTATTATATATACATCCAATGCATGAATGAAGGAGATACAAAATTTCCCCTGACCATCAAAATCTTCCCTTCTCTTGTAAGTTGTATTTCTTGAAAGTTGTATGTCTTATATAAGTTGGATAATCTCATATATATAAATATATATATATATATATCTGTGTGTGTGTATCATAATCAGCGAAACCAAGTAGTTACAGTTAAATTTGCGAAGACCTGATAGATAATGTATAAGACATTTATTTATAACTAGTTTTAACTTTCGTATGCAACGTAAAGTTACTTGTCATCTACTACTAGATACAATAACCTCTAACTTAGAGCTAACAAGTACTAACATGAATTTGTACATATAAATTTCTAAGTAGTTTTTATGCTAATATAAAAGCTTAAATAATAAATCTAAAAGCCTAAATGATATAAGCCATGCCAATGACTTTTATTACTTTAACCCTATTATGTACCATTTTCCAAAAAAAAAAATCACATGTATATTATTATAATAACAATCTTTACAAAACCCTAAAATGGTGCAACGAGAGTAATTTACGGATTTAGTGTAATTTTAACCATAAAAATGCATTAAATCTAAGCCCTTGATTTTAAAGTTAAGATATCTCTTTATTTTATTTAAAAAATTTCCTCATGATTTCGGATATACATGATAAAAGATCTATGATAATTCAATTATCTAGAAAAAAATTAGGCAATTATATTTATTCATTAAATCTAAAGCATAGATTTTAATTTAAAAAACCACATTTTCTAAGTAAAATACCTATGTATAACTTTTATTTTTTAAAAAAATACTCACAATTTCGATTATATTTGATAAAGGATACATGATAGTTCTATTATCTAAAAACAAAATATGGGCAGTTAACAAAAGTCATAATATTTGGAAAAACCTAAAATGTTAGCTACAACGGGAAGATTTGTAGGATTTGATATAATCTCAATCATAACAATTAGTCATCTATTAAATCTAGTCGTGCGATTTTGTATCTAATCTATTGTTCTATCTACACTATATTAATAACAATATTGGAAAACCTTAAAGTACTAATACAAGAGTGATTTGCAAGATGTAGTGTAATCTTAGCCATAAATATTATTAACTCATTAAATCTAAATCCTTGATTTTAAAGTTTAAAAAAAATAGTTTGTAACTGTTGTCTCTCTCCAAGCAAAATACTACCTTATTTTTATTTATTTTTTAAAACAAAAATTTAGGGGAGTTAACTATCAACTCTTCATATTTTTGATTATACGTGATACATGAATAACAAGGCTTCAGATACTTTCGCCTATTGATTCTGTGCACATCTCTTTCTCTCATCAAAGTTGCGCGCGCGCGCGCATACACACACACACACACACTCTCTCTCCAAAAAATTGATTTCTTCAATTTATTTTGGAAATCGCTTCTCAAGTTACCCAAAGAATTTACGTATAATTTTCTATGCTTATAATTAGGTGAGGATTTCTAATATACATTATATTTTTGGATTCATATTTTTTTATTGGTTATCATAGGGAGTATCAAATGTTAGATACGTTATGGCGTAAAATTTGCAATCCATAAAGATTGATTAGTTGATGTATAATGCATAAACATATGAGTTAAAAGGATAAAATGACATTGTTTTAAAAGAAATTTGGATATCTAATTATTCTAGAAGGTGATGTCCTCTAATGTAAAGGAAGTTCTATTTTTCGCTTATAACACAGCGAAACTATCTTATACATGAGTGATATATGATCTCAACTGTCTCACGTTATGTGCTAATTATTTCATGAATCAAAACCTACTTTTAATGAGTTAGTTTTTCCAGGTGTAATTCACTTTACAACTGAAGTTAGTGAGATTTGAGACTTTACAACTAAAGTTAGTTTTTGATTCACCAATTAAAGTTTCCATTGGTTGAAAAACCTAATTTTGGTAATTATATAATCAAGTAAATCAGACAATATTTTACTTAATATTCATTAAATATATGAGACAAGTAATTTATAAAATGAATACTCTATAGTTTTTAAATTAAATTTTAATTGAAAAGATAGTATGTACATCGCGCGAGTCTATAATAATTATGTACTTAATATTAATTTTCTGAACTTTTTTTCGGTAGGTGTGCATCATGATAAACTTTTTTCATAACACATTTATTTTTATGTCATGTTTTAAATGATTTTTTGATGTATGTCTCAAGGGAGGAGAAGACCCAAGCTAACACTCATCAAAAGAAAGCCAAAACTCAAGGATAGGTTTTGGCCACAAGAAGCACGGTCGTGCCTATGTGCACGGGTAAGCCGTGCTAAGCTACTGCCTGGCCGTGACTGAAATTCTTCACTTTGCATGGTTGGAGGTGCTTTGAGGTCGAGATGTTTGCTAGATTTTTTGGAGTAGTTTTGAGCGTGAATATGGCTAGAATGGAGAGTATGAAGGATGTGATAGTGAGGGGATATGATGGAGTTTCAAAGTGAAAGATTATTAACCCAAAACTCAAGCTAATAACCTCACCTTAATCCGTCCTCAATCCGGTTGCTTCAAACAAAGATAGGATAGACTAAACTCAAAGAATGGATACAGAAACACCATCAATCTTGAGTCTGGGGCCCTTAATATTGATTAAGATATAGAAATCACCACTTAATTAAGGTTAAGACTTGACTTGAATACACCTTAATTGGCCTAATTAAGGATAAGCAAGCAAGATTTGAAGAGAGAAAGCTAAAAGCTCTCAAACTGAATTTTCATATGTCAAAGCTCAGTCAGCCAAGGGGCCATGTTTCCCTTTGTATACATGCCTAGCAAGCACACAACTAAGCTAGCACCTCACTAACCTTTCCTTCCCAGGGAGGAAGGGTGTTAATTAGGCTAATCATACTCGGTTAGGGTTAACCGGTTACAAACAATGTTCTAGCCAGCTCAATTACATTCTTAGCATTAAGGCAAGCAAGACAAATGATGTTTACAACATGCTTAGCTTAAACACAAGCTTAAACAATCAAAAACCCAGCTATTTTGCCGTAAAGGGAGAGACACTTTTCGGCTAGCCAATGAGAAGCAAGGAACATCCTCTTTTGCTGCTCTTCT
>NCQV01072096.1:8682-19250 GCA_002740545.1 Lophocereus schottii
CTTCTCCGACTTACTCTCCCTCTAATCTAAGTCTTAATCTAAGTGGAGTGAAAAGGAGTATGGAGATGGAATCATGGATTGGATGATCGCTTGCTGCTGAAGGATGCCCTATTTTTAGGAAAACCCAATCAATCGCAGCCGCAAAATGAGAGAAAATAAAGAAATTAGTAGTTATGCCTCCACCACGGTATGTGGCATCTACCACGGGTAGACTGTGGTGCTGGCTGGTTCATCATTCTTCTATTCTTCCTCTCTCTCACGGGCATAGCAACTTAGGGGCATCTGTGGTGAGTCAAAACACATCTAATTGAGGATCAAATGCTAGGTCAAATGGCTTAAAATCCTATAAATATTATCAAATAGCCATACTCGAGCATAAAACAGAAAAAAGAGTATAAAATATAGCATAAAGCATACAATTCTCCTAAAAATGCAATAAAATGACCCTGAAATTATATACACTTTAAGCAGTTATCAACTACTCCTTATTTACATGAAAAAGGGATATTTTTATGGATCTCCTTGTCAGTATGGATGATTCAGTCCTAACAGGTAATAATTCTTGGGCCTGTATTGAATTCAAAGCCTACTTAAATCTTTGCTTTTATATTAAGAAACTTGGACTGTTGAAATATTTTCTGGGAATCAAAGTTATTAGGAGTCTATAAGGCTTAGTTTTGAGTCAACATAAGTATGACTTGGAGATTTTTGATTAATGTGAGCTCCTTGGGTCCACGCCAGTTGATTTTCCCATAGAAACTAATCACAAGTTTGCTTTAGCTATGGGAAAGTAATTTGATGAGCTAAGTTAGTGTAGACCACTAGGAGGGAGAATCATCTGTGTCACTATTACTTGCATAGAACTTTGTTATGTTGTTCATATTTTATCCCAATTCATGTATGAGCCAGGGAAGAGCACTTGGAGGAGGCTAAGCATGTGCGACAGTACTTAAAAGGAAAGCTAAGGCAAGGCATCTTGGTAAGAGGAGAATCTGATTTACAAGTATCAGCCTATTGTGACATAGATTGTGGAGCTTGTCCACTAAGATGACTTTCTCTCAATAGATATTTTGTTACTTTGGGATCCTCTTTGATCTTCTGGAAGACCAAAAAGCAAAGTACAAATTCTCGTTCTTCAAAAGAAGTAAAATATTTTGTCATGACTATAGTTACAAGCGAACTGATTTGGATAAGATCCTTTCTAGCATCACCTGGGATGTTTTTTTCATAAACCCATGATATTGTTTTGTGATAATAACGCAGCTCTCCATATTGCAAAAAATCCTATTTTTCATGAGCATACTAAGCATATAGAGATCTATTGTCATTTTGTTCAAGAACATCTCCTCTCTAAGAAAATCGAAACAACCTATGTTCTTTCTAAGTAGTAAACTGTCGATTATCTTCACCACAGTGTTGGAAATGCATCAATTCCTTTTTGTAAAAAGGATGTTGGCATTATTAACGTACTTGCTCTAACTTGAATGGGAGTTTTAGGGATATTCTTCTAATATTGAAAATATTTCTATGTATCTTAGTTGGTAAGTTAGGGTTTAGTTTTTAGAAGGTTTAGAAGTTGTATCTCTAGCAAGGACTTGTGTATATATGTTTACTTGTATTCCTTGACATTAATGCGAAAAGACTCAAGATCTCTTACCCATCTTGCATCTCATTGCTCTACTCTTCTAATCAAATTCAAATGAATGACCTATGCTATGGATACAATAGCATTTAAGATCTTAGTCACGCTAAAATAGGGGAAGTAAGCTTGCCAGAATCCACGTCTGTTCCCCCACCCATTGTCAGCATCATTCGTCAGCGACTAACTTCATAGTTTACGTAATTAGGTCTTACAAGGCTAAGCCCAATTAGTGTCAGGCGCTGCCCGATTCATAGGCCAGTTCATTGCTGAACTGATTAGAAAAGCTGAGGCAAGTAGTCGAATTAATCACTAAACAAGTCAGCTAAACTAGCTAGCCAAGCTAGTCAACTAAATTAGTCAGTTGAATCAGTAAGCTGAACCAGCCAGTTTAATTGGTTTAGCTAGACCCCCTATCTGCAACTTGAGCCGTAGGTGAAATTAGCAACTAAATGAATGAAAAGTAACAAGAACGTCATGACAACATAGTTTTTAACAATAGAACCACAATATAAAATTAACTAATTTAGCTAAATCAAAGATAAAATCACAACAATAGTGCTTCATAAATCCATAAGTTAACACTCGTGCCCGAGCTCCATGTTCACAACGTTCCCCGCACATTAACCTCAAAACCATCTCAATTCCTAATAATCTCAATTAACCCATTTGATCCTGTCCTTCATAATTGCTCAAGTCACCCCAAATTTCAGTAAAGAACATAGCCACATTTTCCATGGGCAAATTAGAAATTTTCAAAATTACTAATAAATTTTGGGAATTTGGAATCACCCTTCTTGGTTCAAGCTAGAGGACCCAATTAATGGGCTTAAAGAGCATATTAGAACTGGGTTTAAGCCTATTTTCTTGCGCTCTGCGCGCTGCTACTACTTGATTGTCTTTTTCTTCTTTGTGCTGTTGCTGTTGTAGCTCAACTCTGTTCACTCTTGCTCTCCTTTCTCTCTTATTTCTCCTCTTTCTCTCACTGAAATTGTGGGAATTGATGGAGAAGGGATGAAGAAACCAATGGGATAAGATGTTGAAGAAAAAAAAGCCTAATCGTGAGTTTGTTGATAAACAGCGCCTAGAAGCTTGAACTTGATTGGCCTTTTGTCTATTTTTTTTTCCTTCGTCTGTTAACCCAAAAATATGAATAGCCTTGGCCTAATAGATAAGACAATAATTCCAGTATTTGCTAGCCCAATCGATTGTGCTGTTCTCGCACTGCCTAATTCTCGACTATTTACTAATTCTACGTATTCAAATAATAAGCCATGAAATACTGGAAACCAATTTTTGTCAAATTATTCACTTCAATAAACACACAAATATTAGTGTAATTTATATAATATAAAAAAAACTGTGAAAAATAAAATAGTTAGTCAAATTAGTTAGCTTCAACCGAAAATCCACAGCTATTACACTATCGTTGCCCTAAAAGAATTTTGTCCCCAACATTCGCTTGGCTACTGGTAATAATGCTAGATACTTCTCCTGTATTTCTCATTGAGGTTCCCAGGTTCGCTTAGCCACCTTATGGTGTTTCGAAAGCTCCATAACATAAGGAATAATCTTATTCCTTAGTTTCTTCCCTCCTTGTCCCAATACTTATATAGGTTCTTCCACGTACGTAAGATTCTCCTTGATCTGTTAGGGTTCACAATGGATAGCATAATTTGGATCGGGGATATACCTATGGAGATTGCGGCCATGAAATACATCATTTATGGCTTACAACGAGGGTGGCATGGCCAATCGATATGCAATTGGGACCACTTTCTGCAAAATTTCAAATGGTCTGACGAACCTTGTGCTCAATTTCTTCAGACCAAATTTTATGGTTCCCTTTGAGTGGGAAGACGTTCAGGATCATATGATTTCCAACTCCAAACTCTAGAGGCCTCATTCTGATGTTTGCATAGCTCTTAGGTCTATTCTGAGTAGCTTGGATTTCTTTTGTAAGTCGTCTTGATTAGTTCTATCATCTGATCGATGAATTCTACCCTAGATGGTTCCCTTTCTACCACCTTATCCTAACGGGTGGTTACTTTATATTTCGCTAAGCAATCTAGCCCTAAAATAATATAATAGCCCTATATTTCTAATTCCACCAAATCAGCAAGGAGCATTGTCCCTTCCACATGAATAGCACAATTCTTTAAGAGGACATCTGTATCATAAACATATCCTCCGAGGTAGTCATACGCATGTCCATCTAATCAAGTTTACAACCAGATTTCTTTGTAAATTCATGGTTTTCAAATGAATGAGTAGCACCTAAATTGAAGAAAAAAAAAGGATAAAAGTGCTTGATAAGAATAGTTCCTATAACCACAGCAGTAGGATCTTTAGCGTCTTCCCTACCTAAGAAAAACACTCTACCTCCTACTTGTGGCTTTTTGTCGTTCCTGTTGCCCCATGTCAGAGTTCCATTTAGAGCTCGACCTTGTTGAGTTGCATGTTAGCGCCTGACTCCTGACTTGTAGTGTTACTAAGGTCATTCTAGGCTACCCTCAGGCATTGAGCGATTAGGTATCAGAATTCTCCAGAACTAAAACAATGGCCAACAAGTCCCCTATAAGGGACTGGATGGTGCCGACCACATTTGTCGTGGGGCCTTCTTTCTTTCCACTACACAGGTTTCTTTCCCTTGGCTTGAGCCTTCTCGTGGTTAAATCTTCGAATATTTTTGCCTCACAAAGAACTACACCTGGCAGGAACAGACTTCCTCTTTGCCTTACCCATTTTCCGATTTTCAAACTCTGTTTTACCCATAGGTCTTGATATTTTCATAGCCATTTTGAGAACATTTTGTGAAAATTGTTATTGGCATACTCCACTAGCATTTACTACTTTTTTTAAGTCCCTACTCGAAGTGATCTATCGCATTTCTTCAGTGGCCACTTGCACTGAGGCAAAAAGGATGAGTTCCCTAAAGTTCGTTACCTACTTTATTACGCTCATTTTAGCTTGTTAACGTGAATTAATTTTTTTCTTGAACTCTCTTTATATCCTTGGGGTGGTCTTGGGCATCCATTAGAGCCTCCAATGGGTCCCAAGTTAACGGTGGTTCACTAACTTAGGATCTCACAGTTCCTCACCAGAATTCAACCTTCTGTTCGAAATGGTAGGTGGCCAGATGCACTATAAATTGCTTGGTCATTTTATGGGTTAGAAGAGTGTATTATCGATAAGATGGCTATCAGTAAGGTGTTGCTCTAGTGGGGTGTTGTCTGGCTAACCTGTACATTTCATTGTCTGAGGGTGAATACCACCTCCCTCTATGTACCCATCATAGATGTTTTCCAAAGAAACATAATCACCCATTGATTCTTGGTGACCTAATGCAGTCCCACTGGTTTCCTAAGTCCAAGGCCATCTAGGAATGACCCCGTTCCAAATAACCTCCAAGAAGGCAAGTAGACAAAGTCTGTAATATGGAGTACGATCCTACACTGACATTACAGAAGTAAGTAGACAATCGAATATATGAAATAATAAGCATATAAGCATGCACATATTTTACACATTTCATGCATTTGATATGGTATTGGATGCAAAATGAAAGCCTATGGCTCTAATACCACCAAATGTAACATCCCCTCTACTAAGAAGAATGTCACATTATCAGGGCTTCCTAAACAAGTTGCTAAGGTGAAAAGGGGTTATCGAAGCGGTTTAATAAGTTATATAGCGCAAGTTAGGGTAAGCCTAACTCTGCTAGAATGAAACTGCTAAAGTTTTACATGAAACTGTAGTGCATAAAGAACTTAATTCAAGCTGAACACCTCAGGTCACATAGCTGAGTCACTTAGTGTTAAATTTTTATATTAATTGGGCTTTCAACAACGAGTTATGCACATAAGCTCAAATGAGGTTCCATCCCAAAACCAATTGGCAATAGGTAGAGTAACTCATAAACTTTATATACTTGCTCAAGCCCTTCAATTTTATCAATGTGGGACAACCCCCACTATCATATTTTTTGAATTTTATCGATGTGGGACAATACCTCCTTTCATACTCCAACACGCCCCCTCACGTGTGGGCTACTGACAAGGCCCAACGCATGCACACAATTTTTAGTCAAACGGGGACGGTGGCAAATCAAGATCGAGTAACCTGGCTCTGATATCATGTTAAATTTTATATTAATTGGGCGTTCAACAACGAGTCATGCATACAAGCTTAAATGAGGTTCCATCCCAAAACCAATTGGCAATGGATGGAGTTACCCACAAGCTTATATACATGCTCAAGCCCTTTGATTTCATCAATGGGGGACGACACCCACTATCATATTCTTTGAATTTTATCAATGTGGGACAATGCCCACTTTCATACTCCAACACTTAGGTTTAAGTTACCTTACGACAGGCATGCACCTAATAGTATGCCAGATACATCTGGGGAAAACATAGTCAGAGCTAATCTATATTCTTATAGCATTACAACATGCTTATTTATTTGCAAAGGGTAACATGGTAACATGTGAAATCTTGTAGCATGCATGCAGTCCGAACTAGAGCTAGTTGTATGTAAGTCACCTAAAACTACTTCATACCTTATTAATATAAAGGTAGAAAAGGGAAATAAAGATGGGAATGAGCTACCATACGCTTAGCGAATTATTCTCAACCCCAAGAAAAACAAAATAGTTGCATATAATACCATTAAGTAACAAACACACTGAAAATGCATTTAATATTTACATATTAGCCACACAAGATCCCAAAATCATATCATCATTTAATTCATCCCAATCATTGAGGTTCGCAACCTATTTTCCTAATTACATACTTAGCATTAAAGAATTCCACCAAAAGCTGTCACCTGAAGTTCTTTTAGTAAGAATTTTATTTATAATTGGATAAGGACCCTTTCTAAATAACTTACACGGTTTTGCAACTCTCTTCATCAACATACATATGAATCGAGAAGTTTTTATCTCGTAGCGAGCCGGTAATGAAATCACTTTCAGGACATTGGATTCACATTTTAGTGCTCTCGTTAGGTGAGTGGCACAACTCATGACTTTTTGTGTCTGTAGGGCCTCCAAAGCCAACGAACTCCTATCCCCGTCAAGATAGTAACAGCTGGGATTACTTCTCCATTTGGGATCCTAAGGTCTACCCTCGAGACTGAGTCCTTTATATTAGTACTATCCTGTTGGCCAAAAACATCTCAGGTGCAATTCACTTTCACACATATTTGGCATGGAAATTCCCATTATAACTCAACAATGGCATTTTTGATTCCGAAAAGGCTAACAATGTCTTAATAGTCACGAAAGCCAACGTTTGAAAAGCATAATGATTTTCAACTTAACAAAGAAAATTGGTAACGATTCACTTGTCATGTAGATGTCCAGTTTCATATAAAAAGGCTATTAAAACTCGTTTACATAAGCCACAAGTTTGCAATTCACTCGCAATTTGTTTTACTTAAAAGAACTTAGTAGTTTGGTTCAACAAATTAAACATATGCTTCCAGGTTACTGAATTCATCCAAAGGTAATAGGAAAGGAAGCATTAAGATCTTGCGCATAATCTTGACATGTGACTTTATCTATTTTGTAAGCCAATGATTTAACACTATGGATAACGTTTCAATGACGCTGCGTGGCAATTGTACCTGCCACCTGCCTAAAGTTTTAATGACTCTGCGTGGCAATTGTACCTGCCACCTGCCTCTTTCATCTCCACCAGATTAATGTACATCAACTACGCTAGGGATATGATGGCATTCATGATCTAGCCACGGTAAAACAAGACAACTAATGTAGCTGGAATCCACATTTCTTCCCCCACCCCCACAGTCAGCATTAGCTAACAGCCACTAACTTTATAGCTTATGTAATTAGGTATGAAAAGGCTAAGGCTGATCAAGGTGAGCCACCGCCTGGTTCACGTGCTAGTTCATTACTAAAATAATCAATCGAACTAGTGAGCTGAGCGAGTCACCTAAACAATTCAGTTGAACCAGCCAGCTGAATTGGCCACTTGAGCCAGATGGCTGAACCAATCAACTGAACCAGTTAGCTGAGCTAGCCAGTTTAATCGGTTCACCTGAGCCCCCTATCATCATGATGATTGTTAGCGAAAATCAACCCGAGACGAGTAGAAACTAGCAAGATCGTCAACATAACGTAGTTGTTCATGATACAACCACAATCTGACATTAAATTATTTAGTGAAATCAAAGATAAAATCACAACAGAAGCACTTCCCACATCTATCAGCTTAACACTCATATCCAGCCTCCCTCTTGTAGCACCTTCTATGTATCAACCTTAAAATCATCTCAATTTCAACCCCAAATAATCTTATTCAACTCGTTCTGTCCTCCTACTTTCATAATTACTCGAATCGTGATAAATTTGACTCAAGAACATGGCCAAATTTTCAATGGGCCAATTAAAAAGTTTTTGGGAATGAAAAATCACCTACCTTGTTCCAAGTTAGAGGACCTGATTAATGGGGTAAATGGGCATATTGGAACCGAGTTCAAGCCTCTTTTGCTTCCCTCTGCTACCGGTCATACGTCCTTCCCACCACCAGGCATTGCTATTACTTGATCTTCATCTTCTTCTTCTTCATGCTATTATTGCTATAACTTGGCTCCACTCATATGCTACTCCCCGTTGCTCTCTTCCCTCTATTTGTTCTGCACTCTTTCTTTTACTCAAATGGTGGGTATCAGTAGAGACGGTATGGCAAACACGAATGGTGTAAGGTGTTAAAGAAAGAAGGAATCTGATATTGTGAGTCTACTAAGAAATAGCGCTTAGTAGCTTCATATAATTGGCCTTTGTTTTCCATCTATTTAACCCAATGGTTTGGGGCCAAGAAATGAGCTAACAATTCCAGTATCCACCAACCTAATTGATTCCGTTAATTTCACGTAGCCTAATTCTTGACTGTTTACTAATTTAACATTCTTACATCACAAGCCATGAAAATTTCAAAACTAATTTTTATAGAATCATTCACTTTAATAAACATACAAACATTAGCCTAATTTTGCTAATATAACAAAATTATAGCTAATTAACCACTTAATCAAATTATTTAACTTCAACAAAAAATCCACAATTATTACAATCTCCCACCTTAAAACAATTTCATCCCTGAAATTCACTTACTGACTAGGAATAATGTAGGATACTTCTCCCATATATTTGGTTCAGAGTCCCAAGTTGCTTCAGCCACCTTATGGTGTTTCCAAAGCACCATAAAACAAGGTATGGTCTTATTCCGTGTTCAAGACTCGTATAGTTTCTTCCATATATGTTAGATTCTTCTTGATTTGTAATGGTTCATAGTAGATAACATGATCTGGATCAGGGATATACTTGTGGAGATTAGAGATGTGAAGTAAATCATGTATTCCTTGCAGTGAGGGTGATAAGACGAAACTATACTAATCCCACTTTCGATAAAATTTCAAATGTTCCGACGAACCATAGGCTTGGTTTTCCCTTTTGACTGCATCGTATGCTTCCTTCAAGTGGCAAGACCATAAAAACACATGATCTCAAACTTCAAACTCTAAAGGCATCTTTCTAATGTATGCATAGCTCTTGCGTTTATTCTAAGCAGCTTGGAGTCTTTTGTGAATAGTCTTAATCACTTCATTCATTTGATCGATGAATTCTACGTCAAATAATTCACTTTCTTGCACCTCATCCCAACAAGTGGGTGTCCAGCAATATCAACCACATAATGCCTCACAAGAAGCCACCCTAATACTTACATGGTAAATGTTATTATAACCAAACTCAAGTGAACGTAGATTATGGTCCGAGCTCTTTGCGTAATCCAACACAGAGACTCCTAGTATGTCTTCTAAGGTCTGTGCCCATTGTTGTTTGATCTCCACGCCAGAACCTGGATATGAACTTAGTGTTGCTCTCTGACACTATGTTTGGTGGTATTCCATAAAGTCTAGCTAGCTCTTCGATATATAAATCAGCCAATTGCAAGAGCTAAAGGTGATTTTAATGGCTGGAATGTTTACAACTTTAGTTATTCCATCGACAATCACACAAATGCTATCATGCTACTTGGTTTTTTTTTTTTTTTTGGTAATTTAGAAATGAAATCCATTACAATGTTCCCTTTTCCATACTAGAATAGGTAATAGCTAGAGTAACCCTCAAGGTTGTTACGTTTAGACAGATAAGGCAACGAGCAATGTAATCTATCACATCTTTCTACATTCCTATTCAACATAAATAAGTCTTAAAATCTTAAAACTTCTATGGTTAGTGGTGAATGCTGAGTTATTTACTTCCGTTAGTAACTCCCTTCTCAGGTCTGGTGTGCTGGGGCACATAACTTATTTCTATACCAAAGCACATCATCTTGAATTAGGAATTTCTTGATTCGTCCCTCTTGTACTCATTTCATAATTTTTATAAGCTCAATATCTTCTTTATGACACTCTTTGATTTTCTTTACCAGAGGAGATGTTACATGAACTACTGCATGGTAACTTCAATTTCGTGAAAACACTATCTTTATCTAGAGTGCCTTAAGTCCTCTTAGAGGTCCCCTTTCTTAAGTAAGTAAACAAGCTCCTGAACCTGTAGACTTCGTACTCAAAGTGTCTGCCACTTTGTTTGCTTTTCCAGGACGATGCTTAACTTCTATATCGTAATCTTTCAGAAGTTACAATGATCTTTGTTGTCCCATATTTAACCCCTTCTGAGTAAAAATAACTTGTGAGCAGTGTATATCTCACATCTTACCCTATAGAGGTAGTGCTATCTTTTCTATAAAGCTAAACCTCAACTTTTTGAAGCAAATACAACTACAACAGCTCCAAGTTGTAGTTGGGGTTATTTTCTTCATATATCTTTAAGTGACGTCAATGTGAGACCCGCATTTTTGACGTACTTGCTTGGCAAATATTATACCTGTTGGGT
>NCQV01072108.1:10092-34260 GCA_002740545.1 Lophocereus schottii
ACTAGGGTTAGCACCAGAGGAAACAGAGGCCTGAACATTAAGGTTCACCTTAGGCTGACTTGAAAAAGTACTTGGCTCCCTAGAAGATGATGCTAACTGGGAAAACCATCCAGTCATCATTCTCGTCACTCTTTCTATATTAGGATTAATCATTCTCTCTACATTGTTATTAATTCTCTTCTCAATTTTATCAATGTTAATATAACCAGGAGGAGGTTGAACTTGAGCTACAGGAGGTGGAGATCTAGGTGCATTAGGAATACTTGGAAAAGCCACTCTCTAAAAAGAATTAAAGGGATAGAAGATGGGCTGGGAGTTGTCTCCTGGGGACACTCCAGGCTGGGGGTTAGGGACCACAACATTTATTCCACTATTCCAAGAGAAATTAGGGTGATTTCTCTACCTTGGATTATAATAAGAGGAAAAAAGATCATTCTTGGGTCTTTGAAGGCCTGACTCGCTTGATCTTGTCCAGTTGATAACTGGTGAGCAAAATAGGGACAAATACTTAAAGAATGATCTAAGGTCTGACAGTGAAAACATGACACCATAGAAGTCTGAGATATTTGGGGAATCTTGGGAGACAACCCTTTAACATGTTTTCTAAAACAATAATCTTAGACTCTAAGTGACTCATATCAGAAACAAAATGCAACCTTCCTTTTGTAAATCTAGAACTTAGATTGTCATCTTTAGCAGTTTCCTAGTGCATGATCTTTTCACTTAAGTCATCTAGAAATTCTCAAGTAGTAGTGGCACTATTAGAAAGAAAGCCACCCTGACACATGAACTCTAACATAGTTTAGTTTATTGCACAAGTCCTTCATAAATAATTTTGCACAATTATGCTTGATCTAAACCATGATGGGGACACTGGACCAAAATTTTTTAAGCCTACCAAAGTATTTCCAGAATGATTCCCTATCTAGTTGCACAAATTGATTAATGTCATTCCTTAACTTAACTGTGTTGGCATTAGGGAAATATCTTCTTATGAGCAATCTTGCAAAATCATTCCAAGAAATAATAGAATTAGCCACCAAGTTGTACATCCAACATTTAGCAGAATCTTTCAAAGCAAAATGAATCAATTTCATTTAGAAAAATGCATCATAGGACATACTTCTTTTAATTCCCTTTAAAAATAAATAAGCATCATCTAAACCCATGAATTTAGGGAGCATTTGAGTACAGTGAGGTCTTAACTCGAAAGTCACATTTAGTCCTAGGTCAGGCAAAGTAAAATAAAATGGCAAAGCGGTCCTAGGAGGATAGAAAATATCAATCAAAGATCTTTCTTGTGCCATTTCTTATAAGTCTAGTTCGGGCTTGGGTTTAGGCTCGGGCTCTAGGTCAAGGTGAGGTTTAATCCTAACAAGTCTACTACTTTCAGGGTCTCTAACCCAACCAGTTATGTAAATCTCACACCCGCATGAAAGAATATATTTTTGGTCTTTTTCCTTTTTCTACTTTTTTAGGATTTTGATTATTCTAATTTTTTTTGTTTCTTTTAAAACACAAAACAAAATCAAAAAGTGAATCAAACCTAAAAACAAAATAAAAACAGAAGGTATCAGCATAGAAAAATTCAAAATGTCCTAAAAACTTCAGAAAAATTAACCTAGACTCTAAAAATCATGGAGAATCCTAGAAAAATATCAACCTAAAAAAATTCAAACCTGGACTCTTCCAAATTTGTTCGATGCTAGCATGATCTGATTCGATTAGACAACTCAGTTAGTGAATAGCAAGTCAAGAAGGATAGAGCCAATCAGGCATTGAACCAAACAACAATGCAACAATGTAGTATTATGAAGAAGAACACGAAGGAGAAATGTCCAGGCCTAGCAACCTTTTGAGACCCTTCAATTAGTTCTCATATCCAAAATATGGAGTTAAAATTTGAACCAACAAAGGTGTACCAAGTAATTGAATTCTAGCTTGAATAATTCTAAATTGGAGCTAGGACTTTTCACTCAAATTCAATGGCCCAAGTCGAAATTATACTCATGGTGAAATTGGAACCCTAAATCTAAGAAAATAAAAGTCAAATGAGAATAAGAGCAAAAATTGAAAACTAAAAATTAAAGTCTGCTATAGGCTATTTCTCTACGCTCTATCCTTTTCCATCTCCAGCTTCGACCTCCGATTTGTAGCCACTATAGTTGCCATCTCTACTCCCTAAAACCCAAGTCTTAGTTTCTCCTTCAATTGCTTCCATTAAGGCCCTTGTAACTGCTCTACCCTTCATGTGATGATGATGGGACTAATGGGTAATCGTCCTGGAGAGTAATGGCAATGAATGTTGATGATTGGAGGAAGAAAGAGAGAAAGCCATGACAAATGAGGAGTTACGGGCTCACTGGGTTTTGGGTCATTGAGGAAGAAGAAAGAAAGGAGAAGGGGGCTATCATGAACACTGCTAGGGACGTGAGAAGGAGATACGACAGGCTGGGTTTGAGATTTGGGTGAAGTGTTAGGCTTTGGGTTCTGAGTTGAAGGAAAGTGGTGAAGGAAAGTGGTTTGATTGGGAAAACAAGAAAGGAGAGATGGAGGATGCTGCAGACTGGGAAGAAGTGGGTCGCGGAAGAGGGAAAGCCAACAGGTCTGCATAGAAGAGGGGGTGGAGGCCAAGGAAGGGCGCTTAGGCCAGCCCACATACAAGAGAACAAGAGTGAAAGAGAGAGAGAGATGGTCAGGGCTAGAAGATGGCACTTGGGCTTCGAACACTGGGCCCATTACTTCTCCTCCTTTTGCTCCCTCTTGGTCCAACACCCTTTTCTTCCAACCTTGAAGCTCATTTTATGTAATTCTCATAATATCTACAAAAATAAATAAAAATATTTAAAAAATCTAATTAACTATTTATTATGAAGATATATTAGGTGGTAAAAGGATACAAAATTTTGTGTTGAATAGTAAGAGAGGAAAGACAAAAGGAAATGAAGGGGGAAGAAGGCGTGAGAATAACGTGAGTGGCACATGTTGCAAACAAGACTGAGGGGGACTGGTGGCCACGTGCCCCTTGAGTGCTAGGAAGGGAGAGCTTAAGTGAGGGAGGCAGAGGAAAGGCAGGCTAGGAGCTGGAAGTGATTGGGCTAGGGACAACAAGAAGAGAACATGCTCGCAATGGAGAAAGAAAAGGAGGAGACGAGGCTTGGGTGGGTTGCTCACTGAGGAAGCTCAGAATTGGGCCAAGCAAAATAAGAAACGGGCAGGCCCGTATGAGAGAGAAAGGAAAAAGAAGACTCAGAAGAGGGTAGGGGAATTTGGCTCATGTGCATTGCACATGAGGGCGAAAAGGCTGGGTCGGGCAGGGTTTTCCAGCTAGGTCTTGGCCCCAGAGCAAGTTAGTAACGGGCAGTTGTGAGCTACACCGAATGGCTTCGGCATGTTCTTTCTTATCTTCCTTTTTCATCGAGTAAAATAGAACTGAAAATCCTAAAAAAAGAAAAATAAAATTGTAACTTACTTTTGTAGGAATCACGGTTGCACTTAGCATGTGCAACGAGCCCTTTAAACAGTTAGGTTACACCTATCGAATGAGTAAAGTCTCGTGAGGGTTTACAAAAGATATACGGACAAAACCTATAAAAAGAAGAAGAAAATCAAGAATCTTCTGAGTTTTTTTCAAACTATAGATACAACACTGGTAAACATATACATATTCCAATAAACCACATTACTCAAGTAACTTAAACATTAGATCACATATAAAAACAATGCACACTTCAACAAATTCTGAATCCCCATTGATGACATTATACAAAATCTATCACCCGAGTTAGAAAATATGTACGAGCCTGACTGGTAGAACCTCATTTTAGGGACATGTGGCATGCTTCTGCTCATGTGTTTAAGATATAACAAGGTTAACTCAATTGATCTTTCAATCATACTAGCTATCATGAGCTTGATAGAATTTTCAATTCTATGCCACTAAAATGCAATGTGCAATACGATAATCAAAAGGAGTTAACATGAGTTGTAGTGGGGCTGATGGTAGGATAGCGAAAATTGATTTGGGAAATAAGGAAAAAATTGCTTTTCGGTCCCTCGAAGTTTGGTGAAATGGTTTTCTGATACCATGATTTTAGAAAAATATTTACGGGACTACTTAGTTTAGTGCAACTGGTTTCTAGACTACAAAACTTTGGGTTATCTGATTTCTGGGTCATAAATATTTATTTTTAGGTCCTTGAAGGGCTTCAATTATAAATACTTCAAAGTTTTGGACAGTTTTGCAAAACTAGGCCTATATTTATGTTTGGACTTCTTACAATGACTTTAATGGTACTAATTATCATAATCTACTACTTATATCTCAAATATTATATTTTCTGTGATTAATGACCCACCATGCTTAGAAAAATAATTAAAACTTAATTAGAGAGTTTCGACCATTATCTGAACTTAATCGGCGCTGAACTCCAGTGTTCCTCTAGCTTCGGGTTTACAGACATCACTAATCTCAACTCCTGCCTTCTTTAGATTAGGCATGAGATAGATTCGTTTCGTTTCCTACCACAGTCCATAGTCATTAATGAGGTTTTTAATCTTTTTCAAGGATAGTGGTACTTTAATCAAGAAATTATAATACTTAAGACATAAGGTTTAATTGAATAATGTTCCCTACTAGGAAACTTCTTTTATAGAAAGCTTGAAAGTAGAAATATTACAATGAAAAGCTTGAAGAGGGACTTAAGCTAAGATCATGAGTTGTTCATAGAGAAATGGAGAATCCCGACTTCTCTTTTGCTTTAGAATGCTCAAATGACCATGTTCCTTTTTAGCTCTTGACTTCTCCTTTTATAGAGGGATGGGGGTACATAAGATGCCGTATTGGCTATAGTATATACTGATTTTTTACATGGTTATAGTACATACTAACTCTTTGCATAGCTATAGTGCACACTTTATTTTACAGACCTGACACTTGTCAAAATAGTACAATAATGGGGCAACCATTTTTTAGAGCTTTTAATAATGACAAGACTAGTTATCATTATTGAGATTTTTCATACCTTTATCTCCAATTATATCTTCTAGATCATCGTTATCTGGATACTCATCAAAACTTTCATCTAATTAAAGATGCTCTGTATCCCATTTCTTAAATAATTCCAGAAGATATTTGTTTTCTTTTTCTAATAAGAATTTTCTAGCTCCAACGTCAAAGAGATAATCAAAGATATCTTTTGAGATAGCTCCATCCACCTTCATGTGTTCTTAAACTCATTATCATAGGCGAAAGTAGTATTTTCACAATGCATTATCATTTTTCCTTGTTCAATTAATACCCAACTTTGATGATAAATGTTGTAAAAACTGATAGCTCTTGCTAAAGCAAGATCACTAACAAGTCGTCCTCATTGTAGAAACCAGTCTTATCGTTGATCATAGGGATCGTCGTAATTAATGATCTGAACAAGATAATGGGCTGGTTTGATTCTTCCATTTTCGTATTCGACTAGTGCACAATGCACCTCCAAATACATGTGTCTGCTATATGGAATTTTGTTGGACCATTAGGAGATGTAAGAATTGAATGGATCTTCTTGAATATGCATTGTTGGAACTTGGTTAGTGTTGACAAAAATGAGAACTTTGGATGTGGGATTTCCATAAAGTAAACTATCAACATGTATTCTCAAGCTTTAATGAGAGGGTCATTTGGAGAGATTTAGTTGGCTGGGAAACTAACACCACTAACTCCAGACTTATTCGAAAAATAGATTATTATACTCCAAGACTCCAAAATATCATAAGAATAGTTATGATAATAATCAATACAGGCAGCGTTCCACTTATTGAACCATTTTTCTTGAATATGAGAGCTTATTTTTTCTTGGATATCACACGGACATCTGAAGTAATTAACTTGTAATTGTAGTAGGAAAAATCTTTGTGCTATTAGGCAGGCAAAAGAAAGTCGACCAAAGCGTGATCTACTTTTTACATGGAATTCTAAGTTATCAATAAAGATATTACTAGAAGGTGAAACCCATTCTAGTAATGATGGCATTTCGCTATAGATTTCCTCCTTTTCTAGAAGGAGGTCTGCTTTGATGATCACCATTAGCCAGTTCTCGAGTTAAACTATCTGCCAGAGAGTTCTTCAATCCCTATATATGTTCAATAGAGAAGGAATACTAGTTAAGCCATAATTGCCAATGCAGGAGTTGCCCTTGTGCTTGCATATTTGATAAATTGTTTTTTACAAAACCAAGTAGTCCTTTGCAATCAGTTTAAATAAGAAAAGATTTTGGAGCTACAACCATAAGAACTCCTCAGTTCCCCTTATAACTACAAGGATTTCTTTTTCTATCGTGGGGTAGTTGCATTCTGCCTTATTAAAGCTTCCACTGCAATATTTGCAGAGTTTTTCCCCTTCTTTGATTTTGAGTACTGTGCTCCAATGCTCATTACTGGCATCTGTCTTAAGAACAAAGTTATCTCTTTCATTAGGTAAATTAAGAACAGGTAGCTTTTTACACATTGTTTTGAAATTTTGAACAATCTTTGTATCATTAATGGTCTATTTCTAACTTACTTCTTTCTTGAGTTTCTGCTACAATGGTTTTCTTAGTTTAGCTAAATTTTTAATGAAGTCTAAAGCATAGGTAAGGCATTCAAGAAACCTTTCTAATTGCTTTCTATCTTCAATCTTTTTAGGAAAATTTTCCATTTTTTTTTCCAAAATATGCTTTTGTAGGGTGATCTATCCAACCTTTATCTCTAGATCTAAAAACTCAATTTTTTGTTCAGCATAAATGCATTTGTTCTTACCAAGTATAATATCATGGTCAATGCATCTTTAGGTGATAGCTAAGACATCATCTTTATGGTATTCTATGGTTTAAGAAAAGATAAGGATATCACTGATGTAAACTAAACAATAATCATTAAGATCTTTGAAGATGTTATCCATTCTTCTCTAGAATATTTGAGGTGTATTTTTAAGACCAAATGACATTACTATCTATTCATAATGTCCCTGTGGGGCACTAAAAGCAGTTAAAGGAATACTTTCCTCATCTATTTTTATCTGCTAATAACCGCTTTTGCAATCCATTTTTTAGAACCAAGAAGCCCCTTGAATTCTTTTAAAAAGGACAGTTTCGGTAGGAATATAGTAACCATTAAAGATAGTATTATTATCAAGCTTTTTATAATTGATTACCATTCTTGCTTTTTCTCTTTTTTTTTTGCATGATTTCTTACCATGAAAGCGGGAATGATGTGAGGATTCTTGCTGTTTTTGATTAATCCTTTATTCAGAAGTTCTTTAATCTATTTATCAAATTCTTGGATATCTTAGTTTGTATACACTATTTGTTTGGCTCAGATAATAGTGTTGGGATCTAATAAAGTAATTTTAGCAAATGTTTTATCTTTTTCTTAAAACTTTAGTGGATTATCAGAGTAGAGTTCTTTGCATAATTTTTCTTGCTGTTCGACAATCTACTGTTTAATGGATAACTCAAGTAATAAGATTGTTAGTGCTATTTCACATTGTGTTGGCATTACCTTTTCATCACGGTGGCTGCGTGTAAATTCAATTTTCTGATGAGTGCAAGCCTTAATTTTTCAATAGGAACTGAGTGGCCATTAATTGTGAATATTATTTGGTTTATGGTATGTGTGCATGGAGAATATAATTTTTAAAAATTATTTTCAATAATCATATCATGAAACGGTTGATCAGTAGCCCATAGAACTCCGCCTAATTCTATGGATGACACTTCTATGGCTTCATTATGACTCATAATGTGATTATCAACTTTCCTCACTTGTAAAGGATTTTTTGCTCTTTTCCACATAAACTTTGAAAATAATGATCTTTTCCCAAAACATGCAAAACAACCGCTATATCTATGTAGGCACATAACTCATATTTATTATATCCCTCTAAGCATACGTTTATATGCTACTAGGATTTGCGTCAGTGACTTCATAGTATATTTCCATAGTCATGTTTTTAACTAATTCATCCTCATAAATTGGCTCACTAACAGTTCTTGTTTTGTACTCAATAACCTTTTTTTTCTAGACTCATACTTCGGTCTACACGGGATCTTGCAGATTCAAAACTCATTCTACTTATTTCACTAGCCACACTAATTGTATCATCTTCTTTAGGTTCTTCATTAGTTTATGAAGATCCTTCTCCCCATTCTGATCTTGTACTTATGCTTCTTAATAATTGGGGTTTAGTGGTTATTTTACCATTCTCATCAATTTTAAGCACATTTTTCTTGTTGATTTATGTAGGATTGGCAAAGCTAGTTATCTGTGAATGAATAATTTTTATCTTCTGTGGATTGGACTTAATCCTCTGAATCTTTTGCATAGGGGTAAGACTTTCAAATTTCTCTGCTTCTATCATTGTGACCTTAGTCTTTGGATTTATAGTATTATCTAATTTGTAGATAATTTTTCAAAATATCCTTAATGGATATCCTCCTTTTTTCATATCCATCCCAACCGTTTTTATTTTAAGGGATAGAATATTTATAGCAAATTTATCTTTTGGACTCACATAATATCTAGGTCGACAATTGAACCCCACTGATCCATTGCATAAATTGGTTTTAATCCCTGTGATAATTTGATTATTAAACTTGGTATGTCTAATGTCATAGAGCAAAGCATAAAGATCAATATCTTTGGCATAATATTGTGGAGTAATTTGAACTTGGACACTTCAGACATGGATATACCGATATTTTCTATCTTTTTTATGCTTAAGAATATTTTCCTAGTTGATGAGATTAACTTCTCCCACATCACATTCACAATCTTTGATTTCTAGATCTCCTTCCATCATCTCACATACGTATTTGCTTTTTAATTGAAAGATGGACTTTTTATAGATAATGTTTTTCTGGATTATGGGAAGAACCCAATCTTCTTTGACTTTTTTATTATTATTATCTACAACAAACTCCTCTCCTTGAAGGTCACCAAAACTAATTGAGCCATTTCCATCATATGACTTGTTTCTTCATAATCGCTTTCTTCATATTCATTGCCTAAGATAATTTTAACAATTCCTTTGTTGTTCTTTAAGGCTAGGTCTAATGCCTCATCTTCACTAAGCTTAACATAATCTACCTACCTAAGGTTTCAATAAGCTTGCTATTCTTCTTATTTTTGTATTCATTAGCATAATGTCCTACTTCTCCGTATGCCCAGTATTTGCAATTGTTTTTCCATGCAGGACAATAAGTTGCTTTCCTAAAAAATCTTCGGTTTTTAGGATTTTATTTGTTATAATATTTTCTTCTATATTTCTCTCCCCTTTGCTTATTAAAGCTCTTTTTCTTATAGAATTTTCTCTTTCTTCTCCTTTGAAGTTCTTTTCCCCATTGATGAGGTGAATCCTAGCAAGTTAGGAATTGCTTCTTAATTTTCTTTTGCTTTTGGAGATCAAGACATGGATCATTGGCCCATTTCCTTAAATAAGAGATTCTTGAACCAAGGGTATCTATGATATTTGTTTGTTCAAGCCATGCAATGTATTTTATTAATTATAGAATTTATCGGATATGATAATTTGTCATAGAACATACCAAGATTAGTCTCATTATGCACAATTTTGTAATAATATTGGCTAAATTCAGCAATATAATTTTTCAGATATTTTATATCGCATAATTCTATGTTATTAATCTTTTTCTATCATTCTCTTACTTTTTCTTCTGAATCAAGTTTAGCTTTGATAAATTTAGTTTCAATTTCCTTACATAAATTCTTGAATATTACAGCTGGTGTTTCTATCATTCTTAATGTATTTTTATTATCTTCATTTAATGAATCATACCAGTCAGCTACAGTGCCAGAGAAACTATACTCAATGTAGTTTAGAAAATTTGCAGCAGTCCAGGTATTATTTAGGTTTAAGACACTATTCATGCCTCTTTTCCAATGTTTACATATTTCTTCTCTATTACGAGCTCCATCTATGTTTAAGATGTGTCCCGTTTGACTGATGGAGGTAAGACCAACTTCTTTAAAGGTTGTAGCCTTCCTTGGGATGAACCCAAAAGAAAAATTTGTTGTACGTCTTACTAGAACATACATAGGTCTTATAAAATGAGTGGTTCTTCTAGACGGTTCGCCAAATTCTTCACGTTTTGAAATAACATTGTTAACCAAATTGATCTCTATCTCACCTAAATCGAGTTCTTCTCCAATTTCATTAATCTCATCTTCAACAGCCCTTTTACTATATTTTTTTATCCAGTTTTCTTCTGACTTCTTCTAAAGGTAACACATTTAGATCTTCTAGCTTAATAAGGTTCATCTGTTGATGTATTTCTTCTTCTAATTGGATATTATCAGTCTCTTCATTATCATCAAATAATATGTCATGTTTATCACTAATTACGCCCATAATCTTATTTAATTCTTCTAGATTTTGTTCTTTCTCAAACATATTCTATAGTCCTTCAAGAGTATACTGGTTAAACTCTATCATCTTCTTCCTTCTCTGCCTTTTCAGCTGATTTTTAACTTGATTTTTCTGCTAGTTTTTTTTGGATTTTTATATCGTGCAAAGAAAATGAAATCTTATTTTTTGAGTTTTGGAAAGGATATTTATGCTAAAATGGAGTACAAATACTGGAAGTAGCTTTTTCGCTGTGTTTTCGTTAACTAGGGACAGGTGAATTACCGATATTTGTTTCTTAGGCTTCTTGACTTTGGCCTTAATTTTTACTACTTTTGCTTTTAATTCTAAAACTATATCAGTGATATAGTTTAATTGAGGTGCTATTGGAGAAAGACCTTCCGATGAGTGAATAATATGTGAATAATTTGGTCCAGGTCAAGAAGGTGATGATTCTAGCATTAATCACAGTTAGTCATAGTTAATTAGCTTAATTAATCATTAATGAGCTTAATTATCTTAATTGTTTTTAGTCATGTGACTCTGATACCAATTGACAGAGGATCGAAAATACTACTAATGAGACAAATTACACATATGCAAATTTTAGATTTTTGAAAGTAAGCTTTTAAGAATTGGGGTTAAAAATGAAAATTTAAAAACTTTAGGGGTCTTTTTGCAATTTAGAAAACTACTTTTGGCAAGTTTGGTTCCAGAAATTATTTGCACTAAAGCTGATGGAGTCCCCCACAGCCAAAACAAGGAAGACGGTCCTAAGAGTCCTATAAGGTCCAAGGCAAGTTCCAAAGTCCAAGCAATGGTTCAAATGTTGAATGAGAACCAAACAGCAACATCTGGGTTTAACAACCAGAATGTACCCGATTTTGTTCATTTGATTTCTTAAGCTATATTGTGGCTTAAGATTGATATTTTTGCATTTTTGAGTTCCTTATGATGTTAGCTTTCAGGTTCAAGCAGTTAAAATCAATCATGCACAGTCGAAGTCAAGAGATTAAGGCCTTTTGTCCAACCTGCCAGTTTGGGTCCGAAACTACACAGTAAAATGTTTTAGTAGAAATCTTCTACTTAAACATAATTTAACCTTGATTTCTTTGTCAGGAAGGGTTTGTACACACCCTAAGGAGTCCCCGCATGGCCTCAAATCAAAATCATGCTTACTTTTGACTGGTGGAAGCAAGGTCACAAAATCGGGCTAAAAACGGCATTTTGTGAACCCGGTTGAGTGCTACGTGTTTTTCCCTCTTCAATGGGTTTGCTCAGCTCTCTTCTTGCTTGTTTGCTTCAGTCACTAGTCAAGCAACCTCGAAACACCATGATTTGGAGCAGCAACCACCTTGAATCATGTGAACCAATGAGAGCAAAAAGGGAACAAAGGCGCCTTGCATTCTGATTGGGTAGCCGAAAAGAGAACTACCTTTATGGCTACTTTTCTCCACATTTTTGCTAGTAAAGTTGTTATATTAGCTTAGTTAAAGATGTATTAAGTTAATTACATCATTTGTTTTGCTTTCCTGAGTATTCTGGTTGTACTTAGTTTAAGTTAAGCAAGCTTATAATCTAGCTTAGCCTTAAGCACATGGATTAGCTAGTTAAGTCGTTTCCTTCCTAAGAAGGAAACCTCCACTAGCTAGCTTGGTCGTTTAGTTGCTTGTTAGGCTTTTTACTAATGTGTAGCCATGACCATTTTGTAACACACACTTGAACTTTGAATGAAAACCAGAATTGAGAGCATTTAGCTTTCGTTCCCCTAAATACCTCACTTGGTTATCCATAATTTGTTCAATTAAGGTGGTGATCAAGTAAGTCCTAAATCTTGATTAAGTGGTGCTTCTGTATCTTAGTCACAGCTTGGGGACCCTAAGCTTGAGTTTAGTGGTGATTCTGTATCTAAACAAGAACTTAGATTATCCTTCTTTCAAGCACTCATACACGGCAACACTTAAACTTTAGCTTGAATTCAACATTGCTAACCTTTAGCTCTTGAATTCAGGTTTGAGTATTAGTGTTTTCCTTCTAAGATACATCATATTTGGTATCAGAGCTTTGGTTTCTCCTTAGCCTGGTACGTCCCTCCACTTCCAGAATTCATTCCTACTCAAAACTTCAAACACATTCCTAGCTTGAATCCAAACCCAAACCGTAAGCAAGATGAGTTCTAGCATGAGTTTGGAAGAGAATTTGAAGCACTAATGAGGCCGAATGAAATGCTGGCAAAGACGATTTATAAGGATACTCAACGTAATCAAGAAACTCAAGCTCAGAATGAATATCTAAGAAAGCAGCTTGGTTCTATTTTGAAGCAAAAGCAGAAAATGAATGAAGAAACTCTGCAATCTGAACCAAGGAGGCAAAAACAAGTCTACAGCCATGAAGTTGATTCATCTAGTGAAGATGAACCATTGAGAATGGCTAGGGCAGAACCATGGATGTAAGCTAACACCAATGATTTCAAAGTTAAAATTCCAGAATTTAAAGGTAAGCTTGATCCAAAAGAATTTTTAGATTGGTTGCGTACTGTTGAACGTGTCTTTGCATATAAAGACATTCTAGAGGATAAGAAGGTCAAGTTAGTGGCCTTAAGACTTAGGAAGTATGCTTCATTATGGTGGACAAACCTATGTGCTAAACAGGATAGGGAAGAAAGTCCAAAATCAGAACATGGGACAAGATGAAATCAAACCTTAAGGCTCGTTTTCTTCCCCCAACTTATGTTTAAGATTGCTATTTTCAACCCCATAATCTTACTCAAGGCAACTTGAGTATTGAAGAGTACATATGGGAGTTTGAGAAACTTGTAATCAAGTGTGATTTACAAGAACCTGAAGAGCAAACCATTGGTAGGTACTTAGGAGGACTTGATCCTAGGTATGCTAATGTGGTTGATTTGCAAGCTTATACTACCTTGATGAAGTGTGTGTGCTGGCTCATAAGGTTGAGTAGCAAAAGAAAGCAAGGCAGCCTCTTAAACCCCAAAATCTAAAGCCTTATACCTGGAACTAACCCTTTAACAAGGGGAGTTCTAATCCTACTTCTAAGCCACAAAATCCAAAATCCATTTCCTTTCTTTCCACAAAGAACTCCAGCTCCATAAAAGATCCCAACACCTCGAAATAGGCTTAATCCCAATCCCCTGAGCTATAGAAGATGTTTCAAATGCCAAGGACTTGGGCATATAGCCTCGGACTACCCAAACCATAAGGTTATTACTTTGTCTGAATGGTTAGCCGTGAAGGAAATCTTTGAAGAAGAAGAAAAGGAAGATGATTTTAAAGATGAACTCGAGGAAACTCAAGAGGAAGTGGTGGAAGAAGTTGATGAAGGAGAATTGCTGGTTTTAAGAAGAGTTCTAAGCAACCAGAAAAGAGTGAAAGATGAACAAAGGGAGAACATATTCCATTCTCATTATACAGTTTAAGGGAAGGCATGTTCTTTGATTATATATGGAGAAAGCTATGCAAATGTGGTTTCTCTAAGCATGATTGAGAAATTAGGATTGCAAACTATGACTTATCCACATCCACACAACATTCAATGGCTGAATCAAAGCAAGGGAATCCAAGTGAACTCACGGTGCTTAATTTCTTTCTCCATTAGAAAGAACTATCAAGATGAACTTTGGTGTGATGTTGTCCCTATGGATGCATGTCATATGCTTTTAGGGAGACCATGGCTGTATGACCATAAGTTTATGCATAATGGTTACTTAAATACCTACTCCTTTACTAAGGATGGTAAGAAGATTACTTTAGCCCCTTTACCCTAATCAAAACTCTATGAAATCAAGCCTCAAAGCAACCCTATTTAATCTGATTTGCTACTGGCCGTAGGAGAGCCATTGTTAAAGGCTTCTCAACATGAATTTAAAGCCTTTAAGGAGTGGATTTTGAGCATGGAAAAAGAACCAGTAACCCCTTTACCCACTCATCCCGTGGGTAAAATACTCATACAAAACTTCTGTCATTTGTTTCCTGAGGAGATACCCATGGGTTTACCTCCTAAAAGAGATATTCAACACCACATTAATCTTATTCTCGGTTCCATTCTACCTAATAAGCCTGCCTACAAATTGAATCCAAATGGCACCATGAAAATTCAAAGACAGGTTGAAGAATTGAAATCTAAGGCTTAATTCGTGAGTCCTTAAGTCTATGTGCCGTGCCTGCTCTTTTGGTGCCAAAGAAAGATGGTTGAATGCGTATGTGTGTGGATAGTAGGGCCATTAACAAGATCACAATCAAGTATATGTATCCCATATCTAGACTTGAAGACATGTTGGATGAACTACATGGCTCTAAACTGTTTTAAAAGATAGACCTTTGAAGTGGATAAAATTCGGATTAGAGAAGGTGATGAATGGAAGACAGCTTTCAAGACTAAGGGAGGGCTTTATGAATGGTTGGTTATGCCCTTTGAATCTTTCAAATGCACCTAGCACATTCATGAGAATGATGAATCAAGTATTCAAGCTGTACATAGGCAAGTTTGTGGTGGTTTACTTTGATGATATCTTGATTTATTCCAAGGATGAGCATGAACATCAAGACCATCTAACTCAAGTGATGCTTGTTTTGGAACATGAAAGGCTATTTGGAAACCTTAAGAAATGTGCTTTCTTCACTCTATAAGTAACATTATTAGGTTATATAGCCACTGGTGATGGCATTAAGGCAGATGAAAGCAAGATTGGAGCTATTCAGTCATGGCCTACTCTAAAGTCCATTCATAATGTTCGAGCTTTTTATGGATTAGCATCATTTTACAGGAGGTTTATTAGAAGTTTTAGCACCATTATGGCTCTTATGACTGAAGTTATCAAGGGTACATCATTCCATTGGACACCAAAAGCTCAATCTACCTTTGAAGAGATCAAAAGAAGACTTACTGAAGCTCTTGTTCTTTCCTTGTCGTGCTTTAGTAAGGTATTTGAAGTTGAATGTGATGCCTCTGGAGTTGGTATAGTTGGTGTTCTTACTCAAAAAGGTTAGCCTTCTTTAGTGAGAAACTATGTGATCTAAGAAGAAAATACTCCACCTATGATAAAGAGTTCTATGTAATTATGAGATGTTTAGAGCATTGGAGTTATTATTTGATTGCAAGTGAGTTTATCCTCCATTCTGACCGTAAAGCTTTGAAGTATATTCAAGGCCAACACAAGTTAAACTCACGTCATGCCAAGTGGGTTGAGTTTCTCTAGTTATATCATTTCACAATCAAGCACAAATCTAGAAAGCTTAACCAAGATGCCGATGCTCTGTCACTGAGGTATCTACTTTTATCTCAATTAGATGCTTGTGTACTTGGTTTTGAGCATCTAAAAGCTTTGTATGCTGAAGATGAAGACTTTGGGGAGTTGTTATGTTTAAAGCACCCTAAAGGAGATTTTCTGATTTAAGAAGGGTTTTTTTTCAAGGGTACACGGCTGTGTGTACCACGGTGTAGTACAAGACAACTTTTAATCAGGGAAGTGCATGGAGGCTCCCTAGCTGGTCACTATAGTGAAAATAAGACACTTATCGTGCTAAGGGAGCATTACTACTGGTCAGGCATAGAGAAAGACATACAAGACATTTTAAAAAGGTGTGGGACTTGTCAAGTGGCCAAAAGTCACTCCTCACCCCACGGCCTCTACACACCTCTACCTATTCCTGCTACTCCTTGGGTTGATGTAAGTATGGATTTCATTCTTGAACTACCTAAGAACTAAAGAAACAAAGCTTCTATCTTTGTTGTAGTAGATAGGTTCTCTAAAATGTCTCATTTCATTTCATGCAACAAGACTAATGATGCTACACACATTGTTGAGTTGTATTTTAAGGAGGTGGCTAGATTACATGGTATACATAGGTCAATTATTTTTGATTGGGATACTAAGTTTTTAAGCCATTTTTGGATCACATTGTGGAAGAATTGGGTACTAAACTGAAATATAGTACCACTTGTCATCTACAAAATGATGGGCAAACTGAGGTCACAAATCGAACCCTAGGAACACTTCTAAGGGATTTAATTAAATCTCATGCCAAAGCTTGGGATTTGCTTTTATCCCATGCAGAGTTTGCTTATAACAGGGCTCTAAGCAAGGCTGCTAGTCTATCACCATTCAAGGTAGTCTATGGGATTGATCCTATTAGTCCACTTGATCTTACTCCAAGGCCTTTAGATCAAAAGCCAAGTGCAGATGCAGCAGCTAGGGTGGAAGAAATCCAGAAGATATATGAGTTAGTAAGGAGCAGAACAGAGAAGACTAATGCATCATATCAAGCTCAAGTCAACAAACATAAGAAGAATGTGATATTTCAACCTGGAGACCTCTTGTGGATACACTTACGGAAAGAGAGATTTCTATCAAAGAGGAAGAACAAACTCATGCCAAGGACCGATGGTCCATTTAAGGTACTGGAAAGAATTAATGACAATGCTTATAAGGGTTGATTTGTGAGAGGACTATGCAGTTTCAGCTACATTCAACGTGGCTGACTTGAGTGCTTACTAAGCCGATGATTACCTTAAAGATTTGAGGATCAAATCTCTTCAACAATGAGAGGATGATGGAGTTCCCCACAACCAAGACAAGGAAGAGGGTCCTAAGAGTCCTATAAGGTCCAATGCAAGTTCCAAAGTCCAAGCAATGGTGTTCAAATGTTAAAGGAGAACCAAACAGCAACATCCGAGTTTAACAACTAGAATGTACCTGGTTTTTCTTATCTGATTTCTTAAGCTACATTGTGGCTTAAGATTGATATTTTTCATTTGTGGGTTCCATATGATGTTAGCTTTTAGGTCCAAGCAATTAAAATCAATCATGCACAGTCCAAGTCAAGAGATCAAGGCCTTTTGTCCAGCTTGCTAGTTTGGGTCCAAAACTGCATGGTAAAATATTTTAGTTGAAATCTTCTACTTAAACATGATTTGACTTGATTTCTTTACAGGGGGTTTTTACACACCGTAAGGAGTCCGCGCATGGCCTGAAATCAAAATCATGCTCACTTTTGATTGCTGGAAGTAAGGTCACAAAAACGGGCTAAAACCTGCCTTTTATGAACCCGGTTGAGTGCTACGTGTTTTTCTCTCTTCAATGGGTTTGCTCAGCTCTCTTCTTGCTTGTTTGCTTTAGTCACTAGTCAAGCAGCCTGGAAACACCATGATTTGCTGCAGCAACCACCCTGAATCATGTGAACCAATGAGAGCAAAAAGGGAACAAAGGCACCTTGCATTCTAATTGGATAGCCGAAAAGAGAACTACCTTTACGGCTACCTTTCTCCATATTTTTACTAGTAAAGCTGCTGTATTAGCTTAGTTAAAGATGTATTAAGTTAGTTACATCATTTGTTTTGTTTTCCTTAGTACTCTGGTTGTACTTAGTTTAAGTTAAGCAAGCTTGTAATCTACCTTAGCCTTAAGCACATGGATTAGCTAGTTAAGACGTTTCCTCCCTAAGAAGGAAACCTCCAGTAGCTAGCTTGGTTGTTTAGTTGCTTGCTAGGCTTTGTACTAATGTGTAGCAACGACCCTTTTGTAACACACACTTGAACTTTGAATGAAAACTAGAATTGAGAACATTTAGCTTTCGTTCCCCTAAATACTTCACTTGCTTATCCTTAATTTGGTCGATTATGGTGGTGATCAAGTAAGTCCTAAACCTTGGTTAAGGGGTGTTTTTATATCTTAATCACTGTTTAGAACCCTAAGATTGGGTTTAGTGGTGATTTTATAACTAAACAAGAGATTAGATTATCCTTCTTTTAAGCACTCATACACGGTAATACTTAAACTTTAGCTTGAATTCAGCATTGCTAGCCTTTAGCTCTTGAATTCAGGTTTGAGTATTAGTGTTTTCCTTCCAAGATACATCAAAAGCTGGATAGACCAGAAAATCATTTCTAAAGTTAGAGGTCCCAAAAATTATTCACGTCAAACTTTGGGGCTTGGAACAGAATTCATTCGAAATGAGGACCTAAAAGCTAAGTAGCTAATGACAACCAAATCCTTCCAACTATGTCACACATTCTCCAAAAACATCCATGTCAATTCAAGCACACCCCCTTCGTAAGTGACAATTGCAAATGAGTATATGCAATGACGATGCATTCATGCCAAACAGTCTTATTCGCAAACTTTTTCCCCAAATTTTGAGATTTTTAAACTTTTTTCGAACTTTTTTTTTCCATTTTCCTCTTTTTGTTCATTTTCGTTATTTGTTTTTCTCTTTATGTGTTTTTTTCCTTTCAGAGAAAAATAAATGAATGGCATGTAAGAACACATCTCATTTTCCAAATGAACACACCAATAAATCCCCACACCACCAAACCACCAAATGCAGCATCACCCAAAAATTACCCTACATATATTAAAGTGTTACTCTACTAGTCTTGGCTTAGGTAATAAGAAAATGTATCTAGGCTAATGGTTAAAATGAGGGTTCACCATAAATGAAAACGTCAAAGCTCAAAGCAAAAGAGTAAAACATTCACATCAAGGTGGCAATTTGGCTATGTAGCTTGTAAAACAAATAAATGCCTGTATCTTATTTCCATAATTTACATGTTAAATGTAATTTCCAGGAGAATCAAAGATGTTCTAGAGATGTAATCATGGAAGAGACGCACATGAAAGAAAATGTATCAAACCAAAAATGATGAATTAGTCTTTAAGGCTTAAAATCTCAGAGGTTATCTTCAAAAGTTAAGACAACTTGCTATAAAAATGTTAGGGGGTTAGGATTGTATACAGATATCATACTTTGAACTAAGTTCTACCATGCACACCGTATCTACGTACAACCTAATACAAAGTTACAAGAGAACATAGTCAATTAGAATCGCGCACATATTCCCCAAAACAAAACAAAAAATCTTTTGGAAGTTTTCAAAATGTATAAAAAATTAGTTCAATTTATTTCATTGTTTTTGAAACATCGTTTGGCCAACCCCACACCAAAATCACATGATGTCCTCATTGGAAGTGAAAGGAAACATAAAACAAATAAAAAAATAATAACAAGAAAAACAAATATACAAAAATAAAAAATAAGGCTCAGAAAGAAAAAAGACAAGACTCTAAAACTCAAATTGACAAACATATACAAAAAACAAAAAGCACCCAAATATACAAAAAGAAAATAAAAGAAAAATAAGAAAAAGAGAAAAAGAAATTGGAATCGAACTAGGTCATGTGTTGGGTACACCGAAACTAACTTGGTAGTGCATCACTCATCAGAAATTGGCTTGCGGAGTATCAGACATTCCATATCCTCTATGCTTAGTAGCTCCATAAACTACTTCAACCTCTGGCCGTTTAGTTTAAACTTGGCCCCACTCTTAGGATCTTGTATTTCTATTGCACCATAGGAAAAAACATGCGAAACAATAGAGGGACCTGTCTAGGTGGCCTCATTCTTCCTGGAAAAAGATAAAGCTTAAAATCATACAAGAGCACTTTCATTCATGGGGAAAATTTTTTCCTAAAAATATGTCTATCATAAAACAACTTAGCCATCTCTTTGTAAGATCTAGCATTCTCATATGCATCAACTCTTTTCCCTTCTAGCTCACTTAGTTGTAGTCTATTTCTTTGTAAGATCTAACACTCTTATGAAATAACACTTATCCCTAAACAAAATTAGAAAAACATAAGAAATCTAAACTAATAACAACTAAAACTAAAACAGCACACACTAAAAATCGAAATCAAGAAGTACGAAAAGAAATGAAAACGACTTAATCAACTAAACTATGACTCAATTCAAAACGCAACCTAATTTCACAAAATTCATGCTCGCCAATGATGCCAAAAACTTGTTGTAATTTTTGCAAGCACACAACTTTATTGTTGAGGCACTTACGGGTGTCGATCTACTGAGATGAGTTACGAAATTGTATCACTAATCAATTACTATGTAAGATATATTGAACTAAGTTAATTAGTGAGAAATAAAAAACTAATTGAAATGACTCAGCTAATTTTATACTTCTAACAATAGCAATGCAATTGAACTTGCCTAGTCTACACAAGGTTAAACCCACTGTCATTGTCAACACAATAATAAAGAGTTACCTTAGATTATATCAACATTTAACCAAGAATATGGCAATTGAATATCATAGAAAAAACCCAAATTTTATCACTAAAATCAATTGAATTAACAGAAGGAAAAGAAGGGGAAGTAATCAAATGCAATGATATGAAAACTTGGAGCATCAAGAAAGCAAAATAGAACTTCAGATTTGGGGGAAAAAAAATGCAACTCCAAAACTATGAAATCTCACTCGAATTAAAAGCATAATCGATTCACATCAATTTTTGAGTCCAAGGTGAGATCCAAAAATGAAAAACCAAAATGAAATTGAAAAGAAAAATGAAAAATGAAAACTAGTAACTCTATCTCTAAAAATCCTTCCTTCTTGCCAATCAATTTTGAACATTCTTTTATAACAAAAACTGAACCCCAAAGTTTTCATTGCTTCTATTAATTCTTGAAATAAAACCTTGAAACCATCAAATTGATGATGATGATGGAGAGTAAAGGGTGGGGTTAATGGTTCCGTTGAAAGAGGAGAGGGAAATTGAATCAATTATGACATATGAAAAGAGGCAACGGAGAAGAAGCCGCAAGGGGCCAACTCGGGTTTCTCGGTAGGCAAGGAAAGCGAAAAGGAAATGAAGGGGAAGAAGGCATGAGAATCACATGAGTGGCACACGCTATAAATAAGATTGGGGGGCATCTAGTGATCATGCGCCCCGCTATTACTTGGAAGGGAGAGCTTAAGTGAGGGAAGCAAAAGAAAGGTAGGCTAGGCACTGGAAGCAATTGGGCCAGGCATAACAAGAAGAGAACAACCCTGCAATGGAGAAAGAAAAGGAGGAGAAGGGGTTTCGCTCAATTGGTGGCTGAGGAAGCTCGAAATTGGGTTGAGAAAATTAAGAAACGAGCAGGCTTATATGAGAGAGCAGGGAGAAGGAAGACTGAAAAGAGGGGAGGGGAATTTGGCTTACATGCATTATATGTGAAGGAGGAAAGGCTAGACCAAGGACGGTTTTCTAGTTAGATCTGGGTCGCCGAGGAACTGGGTAATGGGTAGCTAGGAGCTGGGCTAATTCTTTCTTCTCTCCCTTTTTTCTTACTTAACTTGATCCAATGCTTGATCTTGTTTGAGTAAATTTATTTATTTTTTAACATTTCACAATTTCGATAAAATAAACAAAAACATTATTAAAACACTACAAAATCACTTATTTTGAGCGACTATTAGATGATGAAGGGTATAAAAATGACATAATTTCAGGTTGAACAATCTGGGTCAAGTCAGCCTCAATGACCAAACTAACTGTAGATTTGTTATCCCTAGATTCAGTACATGTTGGTTTAAGAGGGTTAGAAGAATATGATCTTAGGGAACTCAATCTACTAATGAGGGAGTCTAATTATGATTATGATTATAATAGAGAAGGCAGTAAACAAGGGTTGATGACAGTAATAATGATGATAGTGAAGATGTTGACTTTGATGGAAACATGCATAAGGACAATAAAGACAAGGATTGTAAAGAATCTTTAGTGGATTTAGATAAAGACTATGGTAGCAATGATAATAGTGATACTGATGATTTACTAAATGTAAAACTAGAGGATGACATCCCTAGAGACATAGATGCTAATGTTGAGAATGCTAAGGGAAACCCAATTAAGAATGTGTGGAACAAGATATGCCAGAATGGAAATATGTGGGCCATGAACTCTGATAGTGAGGTATCTACAGCTATGGGGGGACATGTTTGTGAGTAAAGACTAGTTGAGTAAGGTCATAAGATAGTATGTAATACAAGAGTCATTTACATTGCAAAGGTTTAAGAATGATAGGTTTAGACACATCAGTTTGCATAAGGTTGAGACTTGTGCATGGAGGTTGCAATGCTCCAGGTTAGTAGATGGAGTTACTTGGAAAATCAAGTCACAAAAGGGTTCACATTCTTCCCCTAAGTTATAAGATAATAAGATGGCTTCACATCCATGGGTTGCTAAATAATCGTTGACAAATTTTAAGGCCAATGCTGCTATGATGCTGGCAAATGATGCAGAAGCACAAATAGAGAGATATGGGATTGCTATTCCTATGCATATATGTGATAAAGTAAAGAAGCCACAGAAGTTTTGGGTTGATGGGAAACATGAAGAGTCTCATACAAGACATCTATATATTAAGGAGATTAAAGAGAGTAACCCTGGGACCATTACCGGATTCACTAGAGGTTGTAGACCATTCATTGGTGTTGATGGTTGTTTCTTTAAGGGTTTATACAAATGTATATTGTTAACATCAATGGGGCTAGATGCAAACAATGGATATTTCCCTTTAGCATATGTGGTTGTGGATAAGGAGAGTAAGGATAACTAGGCATACTTTTTTAGAGCTTTGAAAATCTGGTTGGATGGAAGTGATTTCACAAATTTCACATCTATTGTAGTCATACATAAGGTATATTTCAATTATCATGTCATTTGTTAACAAAATTGATTATAATTGAATCTTAATTATGTTGAATATAATATCACTTGTAAATAAGGCTTGATTAAGGCTCTGTAACTTATTTTTCTCGAGTGTAATAGAATTATATGTGATGCCCAGTACTACAGAAGCTTCAGTGCTGAATATCTAGGTTTATATGTTGTTCATTTTATGCAATACATGTTTTTATGGTTGTTATTGTATGTGCAAATTTGACATGTTCACTGTTCTTATAGGTGCAAAGCTTCAGTTGTTATTTAGTCAGCTTTACCTTTCTTGTTGATCTAAAATACCCAGATAATACGATAAATTTTAAGGAATCTCTCAATGGGAAGGTAAGAGTTATTTAGGTACAAACCACTTTTCACACCTTTAGAAGAGATTAGGAGGAAGATCATAAAAAGAAAACTAGTATATTTAAGTTAGCTAAATCTTGGCTTGGTCATATGGTCCCTAGAGTTAAGATGTTGCTTGCTAAAACTGAGGTGGAAAGTAGGGGTCATATGGTCAGTCCAGCTAGGAAAGGTATGTTTGAAGTTTTAGATAGCACAACTACATTCATAGTAGACATAATGAAACATCATTAGGATTGCACGGTATGAGACATTAGCGATATACCTTGCAAGCATGGAACAAGATGCATTTTGAGGGAAAGAGAGGACATTAACTTATATGAAAATTAAGCATATAACATCAAGACATACCTATAAACATATGATGTGATTATGCGACCAGTATTTTGGAAAAAAAGAAACTGCCCTAAGCTAGCCCCTCCCTCCCCCCTGCCCCAAGTTGAAACTAATTAAAAGAGGTAGACCACCAACTAAGAGACAGAGGCACATTATAGGAAAACAGGAAGAAATACATCACAAGCAACACAGTAAAATGCAACAAATATCACCAATTTGGCCATAACTCAAGGACTCATAGCGAGAGCAATGTGCTTGAGATAAGGAGAGGGACACATGAGCTAAGAATATCAAAAGTGGGTGAGAACAGAAGAGCTGGGAGGTCTAGTATGGTTGATGAAAAGACTTCAAGGAAGGCCAAGACAACTTCATGTTCTTCATCTCAGCTAACTGCAGCCAAAACTTCTTTATCTCAACCAACCAAAGTAAGGCCTTGTTGATAATTGTTAAACCAGAAATTGTGGTCTTTTATACCCTTTTATAATCGATTGTTTGCTCACAATAAATCATGAAATTAGAATTTTGACAATATTTTTATTCATTTTGTAGGGATTGGAAAATT
>NCQV01072108.1:34502-50961 GCA_002740545.1 Lophocereus schottii
AGCTGCACACCTCTCGCACATGAGCCTGCTGCCTTCTTCCCCTAACCTTGCTTCTTCTTCTTCCGGCACCCAGCCCAGAAACTCTAAACACGAACAGGGCAGTCGTTCCCTCTTAACTCTTCATCTTCTCCTTCTTCATCACAACCATTCTCAACCTCTCTCTTCCCTCATTCACTCCATCATTACTCACCATCAACAATGGGTCGGTTTCGAGCATTCAAAGGGGTGATGATTATGGGGGCAAGGAATAGGTTCATTGGTGGCTTTAATGAGAGAGGAACAGCAAACAAAGAGTAGCAACATCCCTTCCTTTTTGGTTCTTCTTCATGTTTCCTTCTCTTTTGTAATTTAAGATGTGGAAGTTTGCATTCTTAAATAGAGTTATTGGTTAGTTGCATTGAATTCAAGTGAAGTTTTATTCAATAATATTAGATACTAGAACCAATTTGGTTTGAATGTGCCCTACTGATCTCTTGGTTCAGTACTGATCTCTTGGTTCAGTTGCTCTCTTCTCATGCCCTGTTTTCGTTTTACTGTGCTTCAGTGATAAGCCAAAATTGCCTAATTGAGTGCTCTGGCTTGGTGAGTAAACAATGCCAAGTATTTGTTGGTTTGGTGGAATCTTTGGGTCTTGGTTATTAATTCTTATTTTGGTGAGCTGATTATTGCAAATTAGAGTAGTGTGTGCCAATTTCAATTATAGTTCTTTTTTTCTCTTGTTCACATAGTTTATTAATTTGTCAGGTGGACTAACTTGACCTTGGTTAGGTTTAATTAGGCCTCTAGTTTTAATTTAGATTAGAATTTTTGGTGATACAATTTCACATCCCTAAGGATGACATCCGTGAATATTACAACGATACACCGTATACCTGCAGAAAATCATAACAACTTTTTGGTGCCGTTGTTAGGGATGAGTTGTGAAATTAGGTTGCATCGAGTCGTAGTTTACAAATTTGAGTAATTTGGGTCGATTTCAGTTTTTGTTTCGTATGATTGCTATTTCAATTTTGTGTGTATTAGTTTAGTTTCGTTGTTTTATTTTCGTTTGAGATTTCTTTTGTTTTTGATTTTCGATTAGAGTTTCTATTTTGGTTTTTTGGTCCATTTAATTTTGATTTTAGTTATTATTTTTTACTTTAAAAAAAAGGACTAACAGCTTGGACATTGCTCAAGAAACAAACATATGCAGAAACAAAAAAGAACCGAAAAAAATCAGGAAAAAATGTTCTTCTTTTGTATTTGTGTTTATTTTCTACCTTTTTTGCTCGATTCCCATTTGGTGTTTGAGTCTCTCTTTTATTTTGATCACGTAGTTTTATTTTTGTTAGTTTATTTTGTTTTGTTCACTTAATTATTTGAGTGCCTTTCTTTTTTGTTTTAATTATTAGTTTGTAATTAGTGTCCTATATACATTTTCTTTCCTTTAAAAAAAGTCTTTAAAAAAGGAAGAAAATTTGAGAATTAAAAAAAATTGAAAAATTCTTAAAATTGAAAAAAAGGAGCATTTCAAGTATGCCAGTTTTCAATTTCTCACAATTTGAACATGAACCTTTCTGGAGTTATCTTTCAAGACTTAATAATTATTGTGCTCAATTGAATCAACATTTTCAAAGTGAAAAATTTGTGAGGTCATCGCTGTGGTTTTGAATTCTAAATCTATAGGTTACATAAAATCTATGTGTCCTGAAGGTTTAGTGGGATTATTCTCTAGAACTCAAGATGAGGCTTGGGAATTCTTTGAATGATTAGCTTGGGATACTTATGAGTTTGAATAAGCTAAAAAAATTTTGGATATCCAACTCATGGTGAGTCTGCTTTCCATGCTACTCCTTACCACTGGGATCATTTTATGAACTTATATGAGCCACCTTACTCTTCTGTGCCTCCTGTTTTGTGCGATTGTTGTACGTCTTCTAATCATGATGCTTGTAATTGTCCATCTCATGATTACATTGATGCTACAAGTGCAAATGTTGAAAAGAAGATCAATGATATGACTGATAAAATGATAGAAAAAATGAAAAAGAGGATCGTAGAATATTCTCACTGTTTTAGTCATAGTAGGGAGGATATTAACTTACAAGAGTCTGACTCTAGTTTAAGATTTCCTAAACCTAAAGTCAGTCTTTATGATGATATTGGGCCCTTTTATCTTCCTAGGCCTAACTTGCATAATGACATGTCTTTACCTAGCTTAGAACAAGAGAGAGACCCCCCTCCATCTCTATTCCTTAACTTTGCACCTGCACCTAGCTCACATAGGGACATCACATATGATGTCCAGCTTTTGCTGACCAACCCACCCCTTGTATCCAGTCTTGTGAGTTTGAGGTGGGTGAGGACTTTAAGAGTTCTCATGAGTTAGATATGAACATCACACCTGAAGTTGAGCATCATGATTTTGATGAGTCAGACTATATTTCATAGGAGTCATGTGAGGAGGACGTTGAACCCACTATTTTGGACTTCAATGATGATCTTCTTTCTATAGAATATGAATCTTTTTCATATGGGTTTGATATCAATGAAAGTTTTGATGAGGGTTTGTATGTTGAATATGGATCCTTCTCTTTGGAGCCCATCATTACTGACCTCCTCCTTAAATCTCACAAGTCAGAATTCGTCGAGTCTAAGAACATTGCTACCAAGAATTTTGATTTCATTCAGACTCTTGCGCATATTGAACTTAAAAGACTTGTGGGCTTTGGAGCCACTATTTTGCCTAGACTGTCATTCATGATGACACAATTTCTAGGCCAATGACCAATTTACTGGCAAATTATGAGTAGTCTATTTCTTCCCTAATTGGGCCTAACTATTTGACAAGTTGAAGCGGGCCCTTACTTGTACTGCATTAATATGGTTGATGTATTCCTTTTGGCACCAACTCCTTTATTTTTACTATTGTAATCTGGTTGAGAGTTGTTCTTGCCAATTTGGCAAGCCACTTCGTGCTGTAATGGGTTTTAATTTGAGTAGCACTTTTCAGCTTGATATGGAGTGGCTGATGCTCCATAAATTCCTCGATCATAAGAAAGGCATAGCTTAGGTGTAATTCAACACCTGACCTGGTATATTTGTTCGTCTTTATTTTCTCTTTTTATGTTGTTTTCTTTTATATATATTTGTTGGTTTATTTTTCTTGTTTACTTTTTCTTTTACAGTCTTGTCCTTTTGTTTTTGAGTCTTGATTTTTCTTTTTGTATATTTATTTTCCTTTTTCGTTTTTGTGTTCAACGTGTCTTTCCACTATCAATGAGGACATTGTGAGATTTACTTGTGGGGGTGGGGAAACTGTGTTTCAAAGGCAAAAAAAAGAATAAAGAAAGCAGAAGGCAAAAAAATTGAAAAAACATTGAAAATTTTGATAAATTTCAAAAAGATTTTTGTTTTTATTTTGGGGAATATATGTGCTATTTCTAATAGACTATGTTCTCTTGTACCTTAGTATTAGGTTGCATATAGATGTGATGTGCATTAATAGAACTTAGTCCTACAAGTATGATGTTTGTATACGATCTAAACCCCCAATAATAATTCTAAGCAAGCTTGATTTGGGTAGATGAACCTGTGAGACTTTGAGCTTTATAGACTAATTCATCATTTTAGTCTCATATTTTTCTTTCCTGTATGTCTCTTCCATGATTACATCTCTAGACCTTTCTTTGATTCTCTTTAAAATCACATTTAGTGTATGCATTATGATAACATGATAGAGGCATTCTGATAGACCTTTATTTGACCTGATTTTAGCCCTTACTTGATCACTTTTTCTTATAGTTTTTATGTNNNATCTAGAAGAGAAAGGATCAAATTCACTTTATTTGATTCAATTATGCTTATAATGTGTTTTGTCTTACTTTCAGGAGAAATTCTTGGGTTTTGATGGAAAGGAAGGCTTTGGGAATGAATTGAAGGACGCATAGAGGTCCAATGAAGCCTCAGAAGCACAAGTGAGAGCTGCAAGAAGCGTATGGTCGTGCTGCAGGATACATATGACCATGCCACTGAGGTAGAAGGCATGCTCGATTTGACGCAAAGCCGTGTGCCCAGACCGTGCGTCTCCTTAGTCCGTGCGTTATAGTGTTTTTCGGCTTATTTAAGAGGGTTTTCTCTCCTTTTTTCGGGGGAGGCCTTTTTAGATTATTTTCAGGGCCAATTAGGGTTTAGCTTAGCCTCCAATAAACCCCTTTGATAGGACATTAGATTTGGGAGTTCTTGTATACATTGTAGAAGATTTTGGATTTGCAATTGAAAACTAAGTTCTTCTTCTCCTTTTCTCTTCAATTTCATGCTTTTTAATTTATTTTCTACTTCAATAGATTATTGTTTTGCTTTGGTTTCAATATTTGTTTGTGAATTAAAGCTTTGATCTTTGGTTGTGATTTATTCTTGGGATGACCGACTGATTCTTATTTAGGCCTTGACCTAACTTGTTTATGCTAGAATTTAGAGATTTCCCTCGTGCCCACTAAGTGTTTGATGAAATACTTGAAAGAACTTTCATCTATGTGTTAGGGCAATCGACTTGTGCTGAAAGGTAAGCTCAATTGTCTAGTGTGGATGGAGAGAATGACTAGTATTTGGATTTGAGAATAGTTCAATTGCAGTTAGATCCAAGGTTTCTACTTTTATAGTTTAATTGGGCTAACCCCATGAAAATAGGTGGTTAGAACAATTAAACTAGCCTTCGACCTTTGAGAGAGAGCTTAGGTGAGCTTTGATGGTGCAATCGATCATCCCTGAATCCTAACACAGCTTGCAAAGGTTAGGGTTTGACTCAATTAATTAGTTTATCTTAGGTTCAAATATAATCAAAGTTTTTTGTTTATTTTAGCTATTTAGTTCTATTTTTAATCCCCCTATGGTTTTGCCTAGCGTGAGACGCTTTAGTTAGTTCTAGTACTTGGAAACACAACTCTTGCGGACAACACCCCGAGTACTCATTGATGCACCTTGCATTTGGGGTCCATAAACATTAAAACTTCCATAACAAGTTTTTGACACGGTTGCTGGGGAGTTGGCGCTTTTCAATATTGGAGGTTACTTGGGCATTCGAGACCAGGTTTTTTAAAATAAAAAAATATAAAATCAAAAAAAGTCTTTTTCCTACTTCCCTCAGTATGAGCATGAATTGCTTTGGAGGTATTATGACAGACTATATACTTTTCTTGCTCATTGTGGTTATTGTTTGGAGAACTGGAAAATTTTGAATACAGTCATGAGGATGTGAATTGTGAGACCCATGCTCTTTTAGAGTATTGAGATTTTTATGCTAAAGATGTTGATGAAGCATGTGATTTCCTTGATTGGTTGACTTACGATACTTATGACTTTGAAACTAGTTGTTCTGATTCTTACATCCCACCCGCTTGCATCCTTGATTATACCCCTCCTGTGTGTAAGATTTGTCATTGCACTGGCCATGATAGTAATTCTTGTCCTTGTGATATTTTTGATGATAGTTTTGCCAAACTGTCCAGTATGATAGAGACAATGAAGAGCAACAAATTGAGTTTAATAATAAAATGCGGGAGTATAACCTATCACATGAGACTGACCTTAGGTTTAGCTCTCCTAGACTTGATGTCAATTTGTGTGATGATGGTGCATCTTGCCTTCCTCTAGAGTCCAGACTAGATGAAGTACTCGACCCTCCCTTGACTCCTTTACTCACAGTTGCTCCATTCTTTCCTAATACCCTTAGGGACAACACTGTGTTTATCATGACCTTTCTTGCTTCACCTTTCCCTTTAGCTTAGTCGACGAAGTTTGAGGTAGGTAAGACCTTTGTTATTAGCACTAGTATTGATGAGGATGATAATTGTTCTGAGTCAGGCGATGTTTTTATTAAGGAGCATGATCTTGATGCGACTCTACTAGGGAGGTCATATGTGGATGCTGTGGCTGCTATTCCGACTAGTCCCGATCTTGTTGATAATATATCCCTTGACCCCCTTGCTTAATTACATGCTTGCTCTTCAAGTTCACTACCTTCCCCTTCCCCTGATTACAGTAATATGTTACTTGTTATTTGTTAATCATCACGATGTGCTTAAGGGGAATGTGGTTGACTATCTGGAGTCTCTAGGTACCTTTAGAGGGTATGACCGCTCCCTTGACCCTTAAAGATTGTACCTTGAGACCATGCCTATGAAATTTATGTCGACCACCGTATTTGATTTTTCTATTGATTTTTCAATGGCAATTGAGAAGTTTAGAAGAGCACTTACTGTTATTCCTAGATTCATAGTTAAGTGCTCTTACGCACACTCATCTGAGTTGCATGCTCAGGTGTTTGATAAGCTCATGCGAGCTTTGACGTCATCTGAATTAGGGGCCTAATCTTGAGATGAGAAGGAGTAACTGATGCTCCTTCAACCTCCCATAGTACTGTCTTGAGAAGGTGGTAGTTTAGGTGCACCCAACACCTAACATAGTAAATTCATTCCCTCTCTTTTCTTCCTTTATTTTCATTTTGTATATATCCTCTTCCTTTTTCTTATTTTTCTTTTGCTTTTGTATTATTTGTTTTCTGTTGGTATGGTGGCTCTTTGACTCCCAATGGGGACATTGTGAAATCTAGTGTGAGGGAGGAGAGCTATGCTCCAATCTTTTAAAAAGAAAAAAAAAGAGAGAAAAAGTTTTGAACAAAAAATTGGTTTTGGTGGTTTTTGGGGAGTTTTGTACTATTTTGATTGGCCTTTATCTCTTGTACCTTGGCTATTAGCTTGTATATAAGTATGATGTGTATGATAGATATTTGTCTCAAGTATGTCATTCTAAGCCCCAATTCTAACTCCAACTACACATTATAGTTGCATAATCCAATCCTAATCTATTTATCATCATTATCTTAAGGTCTTAGTAGTCCAAGTTTGACCTTCCCACTTGACTTTGTGTATAGCAACTTTTCTTTTCGGTTTTAAAAAAAAGAAAAAAAAAAAGAAGAAAAGAAGAATTTAAAAAAAGGATTTTGAGTGTCGGGAATGAGAAGTATCCCTTTGAGGCATGCGCTATTGGGTGCTGCCCTTTGAGGTAATACTACTACTGGGAATGCTTGCTTCCTATCTTAATAAGATAATAATGTAGTTGACGCCAGTCAAGTGGGATGAGTAGGATTTTGGTAAATCTAACCTCTAGGCTGATGATACACTTGCACACCTAGCACTATGATGGATTCAAAGTTTTGATGCATTGTGGGGTGAAAGTTAGCACTTAGATGTCATTTGTGAGGACGAAGGGTCTTGAAATACATATGATGCTTGTGTATAGACTGATATTTGAGTTATTAGGTTGATATGGTCAATTCAATTGTTTACAGTTTACCACGATGTATATATATTATGTTTCGTCCTTTTTATTTTTATTTTTATCGATTTTTATTTCTTTTTTGTTTGTTTTCCTTTTTGCAATTTTATGAGTATATCTTCTGTAAACCCTCACTCGACTTCACTCATTCACATCAGTGAACCAAGAGGTTCAAAGGGCTCGTTGCATACGCTAAATACAACTATGATTCTTACGAAAGTGAGTTAGGTTCATAGTTTAGTTTTTATTTTTGTTTTTGCTCGAGCATGAACAAAAGGTAGGTGTGGGGGTATTTGATAGATCTTTATTTGACCTAATTTTAGCCCTTATATGATCACTTTTTCTCATGGTTTTTATATCGAATCTAGATGAGAAAGGGTCAAATTCACTTCCTTTGATTCAATTGTGCTTACAATGTGTTTTATCTTGCTTTCAGGAGAAATTCTCAAATTTTGATAGAAAGGAAGGCTTTGGGAAAGAATTGAAGGATGCATAGAGGTCCAACGAAGCCCGAGGAGCACAAGTGAGAGCTGCAGGAAGCGCACGGTCATGTTGCAGGATATGCATGACCGTGCCACCAAGGCAGAAGGCACGCATAGTCGTGCATCCCCCTCCGTCTGCGCGCTGTAGTGTTTTTCGACTTGTTTAAGGGGGTTTTTCTCTCCTTTTTTCAAGGGAGGCCTTTTTGGGTTATTTTGAGGGTCAATTAGGGTTTGGCTTAGCCTCCAATAAACCCCTTTAAGGGGATATTAGATTAGGGAGTTCTTGCATACATTGTAGAAGATTTTGCATTTGTAATTGAAGACTAAGTTCTTCTTCTCCTTTTCTCTTTAATTTCATTCTTTTTAATTTATTTCCTAGTTCAATAGATTATACTTTTGCTTTGGTTTCAATGTTTTTTTGTGAATTAAAACTTTGATCTTTGGCTGTGATTTGTTCTTGATATGGCCGATTGATTCTTGTTTAGGCCTTCACCTAACTTCTTTATGCTATAATTTAGAGATCTCCCTTGCGCCCACCAAGTATTCAATGAAATGTTGGAAAGAGCCTTCATTCGTGTTTTGGGGCAATCGACTTATGCTGAAAGGTGATGTCAATTGTCTAGTGTGGATAGAGAGAATGGCTAGTATTTGGACATGAGAATAGTTCAATTCTAGTTAGATCCAAGGTTGATACTTTTGCAGTTTAATTGGGCTAACCCCATAAAAATAAGTGGTTAGAACAATTAAACTAGCCTTTAACCCTTGAGAAAGGGCTTAGGTGAGCTTTGATGGAGCAATTAATCATCCTTGAATCCTAGCATAGCTTGGAAAGGTTAGGGTTTGACTCGATTAATTAGTTTATCGTAGGATCAAATATAATCAAAGTCCTTTGTTTGTTTTAGCTGTTTAGTTCTACTTTTCTATCCTCCTCTTGTTTTGCCTAATTTGAGACGCTTCAGTTAGTTCTGGTACCTGGAAACACAACTCCTTACGGATGACACCCCGAGTACTCAACGATACACCTTGCACTTGGGGTCTACAAATATTAGAACTTCCCTAAGACATTCGTTTGTTTTGTGAGCTACATAGCCAAATTGCCAGCCTTATGTTGAATGATTTTACCCTTTGTTAGCCCGTTGAGCTTTGACCTTTTGTTGTGAACCCTTCACTGTAACCCTTAGCCTAAACACATTTCCTACCTCTACAGCAATGCTAATGGAGTAATACTTCGTTATTTGGGGGGTGACTTTTGGTTATCTTATGAATTTGGTGGTGATTCTGGTGTAGGGGGATGTATCATGGTGATCATTTGGAAATTGAGTTGTATTGTTCTTGTTCATGTCGTTCATTCATTTTTATTCTTGGAAAAAAAAGGGGGCAAAAAACAACAAAAACGAAAAAATGGATACAATTCCAAAAGAAGTGAAAAAAAAGTTGAAAAAAATCTCAAAATCTCAAAAAAAGAGTTGTGAATAAGAGTGTTTGGCATGGATGTAGCATTATGTATACTCATTTCTTATGGCCAATTTCAATTGGGGTGTGTTCTTACTTTGTGTTTTCAGAGAGTGTATGCTTACTGTAATTGGTGTAAGTGTTGGTTTCTCGTTAGCTTTGGCTTTTAAGTCCTCATTTCCTAAATCATTTGTCCCTCTCTTAACCTTTATCCTTAGCCCCAGTACAACCCTGATACGTCCTATTGATTATTGTTTTGCATATTACATTTTGGTGGTGGAGAATCGAGAACCTTAGTAAGCTTATAGTAGTTTGTATGATTGGAAGAGAATTGAGTGAACCTTGTTATTTCTTAAACACATGAGTGGGAGTGTTCCACATTTCCCCTAAAGTGAAGTTCTACCAGTCATACTTGTACACAATTTCTAAGTGGGGTAAAAGATTGTGTATAGATGTCATTAGTGGGATTAAGGTTTCTTGATGTATACATTGCGTTTGTATGTGATCTAGTTCTTTGGTTACTTGAGTGATATGATTGATTAGAATGTGTATATATTTTCTCTAGTATTGTGTATATAAAAGTTTTTGAAAAAACCAAAAAAAGATTTCAATTTTCTGTTTTTGTTTTCGTTTATAGATTTTATGGGTATATCTTCTGCAAAGTCTCATGAGACCTTTCCCATCCACTAGGGGTAACCTAGGGGTTTAAAGGGTTTGTTGTACATGCCAAGTACAACCGTGATTCCTACAAAAGTGAGTTAGGATTTTATTTTTTTCTAGGATTTTTAGTTTTGTTTTACTCGAGGACAAGCAAAAATTAGGTGTGGGGGTATTTGTTAAACCAGAAATTATGGTCTTTTATATCCTTTTATAATCTATTATTTGCTCACAATAAATCACTAAATTAGAATTTTAATAATATTTTTGTTCACTTTAGGGATTGGGTCGGTTCCTCCTCCTCTTCTTTTCCCTTTTCTTTCTTTTTCACGGGTCAGGCCCTATAATTTCCCCTCCCCCAGCGCTCCAGACCCAGTCTAATCCCCCTCTCTCTTTCACTTAGCTACACGGCTCTTGCACGTGAGCCTGCTACTTTTGCCTCCCGACCTTGCTTCTTCTTCTTCTAGTACCCAGCCCAGAAACTCGAAACACGTACAGGGTAGCCGTTCCTCTCAACTCTTCGTCTTCTCCTTCTTCATCACAACCGTTCTGAACCTCTCTCTTCCCTCATTCACTCCATCATTACTAACTATCATCAATGGGATTGTTTCAAGCCTTCAAAGGGGAGATGATTATGGAGGCAATGAACCAGTTCATAGGTGGCTTTAATGGGGGGTCGAAAATAGAGGAACGGGAAGCAGAGAGTAGCAGCAGCTCTTCCTTTTTAGTTCTTCTTCATGTTTCCTTGTTTTTGCATTTTGAGATGTAGTAGTTTGCATTCTTAAATAGAGTAATCGGTTAGTTGTTGAATTCGAGTAAAAGTTTTGTTTAATAATATTAGATACTGCAACCAATTTGGCTTGAATGTGCCTTACTGATCTCTTGGTTAAGTTGCTCCGTTCTCATGCCCTGTTTTCGTTTTGTTGTGCTTCAATGACAAGCCATAATTGCCTAATTGACTGCTCTGGCTTGGTGAGCAAACAAGGCTAAGTATTTGTTGGTTTGGTGGAATCTTTGGATCCTGGTCATTAATTCTTATTTTGGTGAGTTGATTATTGCAAATTAAAGTAGTGTTTGCCAATTTCATTGATAGTTCTTCTTTTTTTTATCTTGTTCACATAGTTTATTAATTTGTTAGGTGGACTAACTTGATTAATTAGGCCTCTAGTTTTAATTTAGATTAGAATTTTTGGTAATCCAACTTCACAATCATCCCTGAGGACCGCATCCGTGAATATTACAACGATACACCGTATACTTGTGAAAAATCACAACAATAACTCATATTTTATACGTAATTTTATCCTTCATTTTACCTACTTTTAAGTCTTTGAAATATATTTTTCTGAGTAAATAATATATAGTTTTTATGATTTTCAGATGGAAATAACATAAATGAATTTGGGTGTAAAATTGACTTGTCAATTTGGTTTTGTTCAATCATCCATGTGTGGCAAGAAGCCCAATCCAACAGTAAATTTTAAAAAAAAGAAAAGAACTACTCTAGCAGTGTAGGCCTTGCCCAGCGCCGGCATGGACGGCCCGTTCCAGTGCCTCTAACCCAACCCATTCTCTTACTCCATTCGTGTGGGCCTGCATCTGTAGCAGCTCAGGCCAGTGCCCAGAGAGTAGCAGCTCTCCCTCCTCATTCCTTCTCTTCACATTTCAGGCCTATTCACGAGTAGTCTGCGGCCCAAAGCACTCTAGCAATCTAGCAGCCTCCTTTACTCACTTCCACTCTCCCGTCCATATGGGCTTGGCCCAGCTTGCCCCGTAGAAGCCCATCAGCATCCAGATGCCCACGCTCCCACGGTCCTCTTCTCCTGAGCACCCGTTTGGGCCTTCCTTGACTAGCGATCCATAGCGCCAACTAGGGTTGCCTCTCCTAGCTGCTCCATTTTATCAAGTGCCCAACTTTTCACATGAGTCCATTGTTAACCTAGTCAAAATCTAATTTAATCAATGTTAATTTTTAGCTAGAGACTAACCTTTTTTATATAATATAACAACAAAAAAATTAATTAAAATTAATTGATCATCAATTTTTGGGCACCAAGGGAGGTTAAATTTTCATTATAAAAAGAGTCAAGGTCAGAGCAAAATTCATGCATCCAAGCATTCATCCATTCTCTCATCTTCCATCTTTTAATTTTTAGAGAGAGTCTTTTATAAGATGAAATCATTTGGGTTGAGAGGTTTAGAAGAAAATAAGTTTCGCTACTTATTGTTCTCTTATCTTGTCACCTCATTTGTGAGCCAAATTTGAGAGTTTATGCTTAATAAGTTTTGTAATTGAGTACTAAAGTTTGGATATAGGAAGCAAAATATATTAATATTGAGAGTATAGCTAAACCAAATTCAATGGTGTTTTCACTAACTATAGCCGGCTAATTAGGATGGATCATTGATTAATAATAGTAATTGCTAATTTCTTTTTGGGTTATTTTTGTGTCTTACATTGCATAATCTTGAGTTTATACTTGATCCTAACCTATGTGTGCATCTTAATACTATTGTTTATTCATGATGATTACAATAGTTTAATTTGCTATCTCAAAGAAATATTAGACCTTGTAGGCTAATATGATGTTATGCAATTGGGCTTAAAATTATAAAATTGTTAAAATTGAATAATTTATACTAGAAATTAGATGAGTTATGTCAAAAAAGAATGATTCATGCTAAATACTAGATAAATAATATTATTTGATAATTATAATTCATCTTTTTAATTTATGGCCTAATACTTGCAGCTTAGGTTGAACAAAAGACTAACTGAACCCTCATTTGATTTAGTAATTAAATATTTATGTCATTGGTAAGATCCAAAGTCCTAGATTTTTCTCTTATTTGACTTCTTTCTATTTTCTTAACTTGTTTATTTTCTTTTGGTTTTGTAATTCATATCGATAGTTGAACTCCTCAATTATTCTTTATAATTGAAAAAGTTAAATTTAAAACTGCTATCGTTCATCATGGGATCAACATACTATACTTGTCAGTCTACAAGTGATCTTGTGTACTTGTAAGTGAAAAGGGTTTTAAAACTAAAAATAAAATCCACATTAAATTTTTTGGTACCGTTGCCAAGAAAACGAGTAGTGATTTTTGAATTTTCTCTTCCTTTGATTCTTTGTATTTATTTTTTTCCTATTCTCTGCTAATCGAACAATTTTATTTCTTTTCTCTATTCTTAGTCCCCATCCCTTTTATTTTTTATTTTCATTATTTTACTCCCCAATGCCTCCTAGGCTAACTATTTTATTTTTGTTCTCCCCATTCCCTTCTAATCTGACTATTTTTCCCCTTCCCTCCTAATCTAATCTAATCTAATCTAACTATTTTATTTATGTTATTTTGTTTACTTTATTTAATCTAACAATCGCCCCCTTTATTTCATTTTTTCTCCTTTTGTTTTATTTTATTTTTCATTTTTCCCCTTCCCTTGGATCTTACTTTTATTTATTTATTTATTTTTCTCTTTTCTTCTTATTTCGTTTAGTGCTTATTGTGGTGGTGATTTCATACTATTCCTAGTTCTTGAGGAACATAATCCTGAAATTGAATGCTTTCTTAGAATGATAAGAGCAAAGAAACGTGAATCGAAGAAAAAGATGACTGAAGAACAAATCCCACGCAAGCAACTTCAAGAGTATTTCAGTCCCACCACCTATGACTCGCCTACGAGTACTCATATGCCCGTTGCTACGGGGCCTTTTGAGATTAAGCATTCTCTCATCGACGTGGTTGTTTCTTTTATGGTTTAGAGTTTGAACATCCTTTTAAGCATGTTAATGCATTTTTTTTAAGTATGCTTTATTGTCTTGAGGCATGCTATAACCACTTTCTCATAAAATAAAAATAAATAATTGCATGAAAGTTGGAAAAGGTATAAGATTTGTTACGAACTTGTCCTCACCATGAGGTCCCTATGTGGTAACTCGTCTAGAGTTTTTATTCTAGCCTAGATGAGCACAATAGGCATATGGTCAATGCATCTTGTTGTGGTAATTTCTTGCATAAAATTCTCAAAGAAGCTTGCAATTATTCGAATATTTGAGTGAAAATTCACAATTTCATATTACTTCCTCAAATTCTAATTTGCCTAGGCAATTGGGAAGTAAAGGGGGAATTCATGAGGTTTCATATTCAATTGACCTTTCCAGTAAAGTTGATACTTTAACTAAGAAATTTGATCAATTATTGTTCATAAACAAAGTGTCTAATGCCCTCTATGCAAGATGTGTGTTCGATTTGCGCTAGTCCCATGCATGCTTCTGTCGATTGTTTTTGTGTGGGTGAGTCTAACTGTGTGACCAAACAAGTAAATGCTGCCCAAGGATTTTCTCCATCCAGCAATCCTTATTCTAACACTTATAATCATGGTCAAAGAAATTATCCTAATTTTTCATGGAGGTTACAAAATGTTGAGAATCCTTAAGCCTAGTCTAGCAGATAACCCCTCCTAGTTTCTAAAGCCACAGATATGGCCTTCCTCTTTCTCATCAAGCTCCATATGGGAGCTTTGATATAGAAATGTAATTTCTGCTCCTGGTACGTTGACTTCTGTAGTGCAAAATATTAACTCTAAGGTCGAAGGATCCTACTCACAATCTATAGCTAAGCTAGAAACCCAACTCGGGCAACTAGCTATAGCTGTGGGTAAAAGACAAGAAGGGAAACTTCTAAGTCGTCACATATACGACCCTTAAGGCCAACAATTTGATCAATTGAAAGTTGTAATGATTCCTAGGAGTGGTAAAGAAGCTGATAATAAGTTGAGTGAGAAGGAAAATGATAAAGTGGAACGACTTAATACCGTTGAGAGTGACCTTGAACCTGAAAAGGAAAATGACCCATCCCCTTGCCTTGTTGTGTTTGACCCCACTGTGAAATATAAGCTAAGGGTTCCTTACCCTCAAGATTTGGATGCATCATTCTAGAGACCTTTAAGCATGTTAATGTCAATCTTCCCCTTTTAGAAGTGATTAGACAGAACCCGACTTATGCTGAGTTCCTTAAAGACATGTGCAATTTTAAAAGAAAATCTAAAGATGATAAGTTTGAAAATGTTCTTCTAAGTGATCAAGTGAGCTCTATTCTGAAATTTGAGACTCCGCCTAAGTTCAAAGATCCTGGTGTTCCAACCATTTCGTGTCATAGTGGTAACCATAAAATTGAAAGGGTACTCTTGAATTTGGGTTCTAGTGTTAGTTTGACACTATATTTTGTTTACTTATAGTCAGGATTAGGTGAATTGGAACCTCTCAATTGTACCCTTTAGCTTACTGATAAGTTAGTTAGGACTCCTAAGGGCAGATAGATGATGTCTTGGTTCAAATTGATAAAGGATTCTTTCCTGTTAATTTTGTTGTGTTAGACATGGACCTTAGTCATGCTTGTAAGCAAATCCATCTTATTTTAGTGCGTTCCTTCCTAGCTATAGCTAATGCCACAATTAACTGTAGGTTGGGGGTGATGGATGTTTCAGTCATAAACATGAGGGTTAGGCTTAATATTTTTAAAGTTTCTTCTCAACCTGTGTTTGAAGATGAATCTGAATACTTCTTTGTTGATGTGATTGATTAACTGATTAAAGAAGCTTTACCTACTATTTTGAGCAATGATCCCTTGGAAACTTGCCNNNNCTATGGGGACTTGAGATTATTTGACTTAGGAAGTACAATAGATTAGATGGATTTTATTCTAGATTCTGCTCCTCAGCTTGAGTCTTCCTCTTGGGTGTCCACCTATGAGACCCTCCATCCTTTGTCTAGCTTTCCTATGCAACCTTCTATTGTCTTCCCACCTAAATTTGAGTTGAAAACTCCCTCGGATTCCCTCAAGCATGTGTATCTAGGCTCTAATGAGAACTGACCTATTGTTATGTGTTCTCTTTTGTCTTCTAATCAAGAGAAAGAGTTGATTCGTGTCTTGTCTGATCATAAGGGTGCTAATGGGTGGTTAGTTGCTGATTTGAAAGACATTAGTCCCACTATTTGCATGTATAAAATTCACTTAGAGGACGATGATAAACCTTTTAGGAAAATGCAATGTAGATTGAACCCCATATAAAAGAAGTTGTCCAGAAAGATGTAGTAAAGCTTTCAGAAGTAGGCATTATCTATCCTATTTATGATAGTCAATAGGTTAGTCCTATTCAAGTGGTCTATAACAAATCTGGCATAATAGTGGAAAAGAATAATAAAGGTGGACTAATTCCTACTGGACAAATCACAGGATGGAGGGTGTGTATTGATTATAGAAAGCTAAGTTTTATCACTAGAAAGGACTATTTCCTTCTTCCCTTCATTAATCAAATTTTGGAAAATTTAGCTAGGTAAAGTTTTTGCTATTTCTTAGATGGGTATTTTGGTTACAACCAAATACCTATCTACCTTAAGGACTAAGAGAAAACCACTTACATGCCCATCAGGTACATTCGCCTATTGGAGGATGCCTTTTGGGTTGTGTAATGCACCTTCCACATTCTAGAGATGCATAATGGCAATATTTTCTAATTATATTGATATTTTTATGGAGGCGTTTATGGA
>NCQV01072119.1:14288-25296 GCA_002740545.1 Lophocereus schottii
CAAAAAATTCCCTTTACTTCGATTCTTTCTCTTAATTTCTGTCTTTCTTGTTCTAACTCGAATCTTTCTTGTTGGGAAATCGTTGGCTTGTTGAGGGGTCTGAGTATGTGTGATCGTTGCCTTTTGCTTTCTAATCTGCGTAAATTGTTGAATAATGTCATGCTTACTTAGTGGGCACTGTCGTTTTCACTTGATGATCGGAAAGCTTGGATCTTTGATTTTGTCCATGTTATAAATTCTATAGCTAGCGGCTGTTCGGACTGTGGTTATGGTGTTATTTCATTAATATTTTTAGGTTGAAAACATGGATTTGATCAATGTCAACTGAATACAATTTGCAAGGCAGGACAGTTTCCTGATGAGACTAACTGCAGGTGAATTGTTGGTAAGTGGTAGATATGTGAGTAAAAAGGCGAGCATGTTATTTTGAAGTTTGGATTGATGAGAATGTAAATGACTTTTAATTTGTAGACTAATTGATCAAATTACATTTGAGTGTGGAGTATTATAATGTGGTCATGATGAAGGATGATGTAAGGTGTATGGTAATCTGGCCTTCCTATTATTTTTCAGTAGTGCTTAATATATCAAGTGGATGGTGTGATTGATTAGGCCATTCATCAAAATGATGAAGAGTAATGAATTTTTTATGAATGTTTTTATGCCAATACTGATCTGTACTGAAACTGAAGTGAAATCAGACTATTAATGTTAACTCCTCCTGTGAAGATAAAATAAGCAAAATTACAAAATGTGGGAGAAAAAAGATGGACCTTGCAAGTAAAAAGCACTCTGTTTGCTCATGAAGAAGCTCTTCAGGTCTCACCATTGTAGTTGGCTATGTGAACTAAATGTGAAAGTTCTAGGTGATTGTGTAAATAGGTACACTAGACAATCTGTAAGAGGGATCAGAAGTTGATCAAACCCCTTCAAGATGGAACTTGATGGGGCAGGTCTCTGTAAACCATAGTAGAAAGTATGATCTTCAGAAGTACACTGTCACTAACAGGGTCTCAGACGAAGTAAAAGGCAAGACTCTGTGAAGATTCATGAGCAACTTAGACAGTCTTGCTGAAGAAAAATAATGGTAGATGATGGTTGAGCCAATCAGGTATAAAAAGGGTCGGACAGACTGGAATGACACAGGTAAATAAGATTATTGAATTCATCAACTCTAAAAGAACAAGAGCTCTACATGAAATGGTGAAAAATTGCAGCAGTTGTGAAGGATGAAGATTCGAAAGTTGGTGGGGATTCTTTCACTAGGGTTATGACAGTTTGTGGATAGCCCATATGTAAATTGGCTGATAAGATTTTTTTCCCCGTATCATCAGTATGCCTCAAGGCAAAAACAGGAGAGGAAAAGGGAGTTGAATCCCTTCCTCAGTGCGGCCACTAAACTAACTCAACGAAGTAGCAAATGCATCAAGTAACACAGATTAACATGCATATGGATTTGATTTGTTTGGTAGGGATCCTACTTGAACATTGGGTGTACTTGATACGGGATAACAGTATGTTGTATGAGTTAATCAGCTCCATTAAAGCATTGACAACGAGTTGGAGCTGTGATGAGAGGCTCGGACCTGAAGGCTTAAGTTGATTAGTTGACATAATCGATCAAAAATTAAGTTTAAGTGGTACAAAGATGAGGACTGGATTGGACGTTACTTGTATAAAGAAGATATCAAATTGACCTTGCCAAAGAAATGGTGTAGTTTATGAGATGTTACACGTTGCAGGCTTGCAGTCAAGCAGGATGGATAGAATTGATGTGGAATTTTTTGACTGAAGATACCAATGATCTTCAAAGATACCTATTATGTGACGAGATGACAAAAGGTCGCCAAATGCTTCGTACCACGGAACATTGGCAATAAGATGACATCAGACCCATAAGATGAAGAGGAAGGTCTCAAATTATGCTGGAGTTGATATATTGCCATATGTAAAAGACTTAGAAGTTACCTGTGGAATAATGTGACCAACCGAAAGGCTAGTCACTGAGAAAATGACAGAAATGTATTTAGGATGGTTTAGACTTGCGATTCGAACACATTTCCTGTGATGGGATGGAGATATGAGAAGTTGCCAGAATGGTTGTCTTAGTGTAGTTCGGAAGAGCCGGAAAGAGTTGGAGTGGCACTGAGAATGACGTTTAGATCTCAATTGTGCTCATGGAGTCAAACAGTTGTTTTTACTTCCCTAGGGCTTCGGGCTTGTTACAAATTAGGTGCTATCTTATACTCTCTCTGCACCCATTAACAGTGCCAAATATTGAAAAGTATGTGCTAAATTCCAAGGGATAATATTGGCTTTCAAAACCTTTCCAACCCAGTGATTTTTTTTTGGGGGGGGGGGCTTGAACATTTAAATTTGATAATTTGAAGGGACATAAAAAATGACTCTTTTCTTTGACAATGGCAATGGGATGAAAAGAGTTCTCCATAAAATTGACATCTGGAAAGAGGTGGTGTGAGAAAAGATTAAGGCTCAAGAGTCAGACTTATGGTGTTAAATAATTGTTTTGGTTATATGGTGAGGACATAAAGAAGTGAGGCTATACAATAAGTTCTAGGAAGACAAATGGAGGAGTTGTTGAGTCACAACTACCCCCCCGCCCCGGGGGGAGGCAGCCTTTAATGTGTTTTAATGAGACAGTGTAGAGATAAGGTGTTATATATTGGATTTATCAAGTCAATTGAAAAGGGAGACTACAAAATTAGAACCTTTCTGGGATTGCACAATGCTCAAGAAGTAAATATGTGATGTTGTTAAACGAATACGAGTCTAATATGTGTTAGTTAGAGTGCTTCACTCTGATGACTTCTTTAAAGTTTACACAAAATTTGGAATTTTAGGTCTATTAATTTTTGGACGTACACATAGGAGTAGCACACTGTGAAGTGGCAAAAAGAGCAGTGTGCATCAGCAAAACAACCATTCTTCATGTGTTACCTGCGACGTGGTTATATACCTATACGCCGTTCAATGCGTGCAGTTTTCCATAGTGGCTAGTTGTGGAGTATGGAATGTGAATGAGCATGTGTGTGTGTGTGTTGCGGCCACAGGGGGCGTCGCTGGCCTATTCTTTTCAATCCCATTTTGATCTCAAGGAAACGGCATTTTGTTTGTGAGAGAATACATTCATTACATTGTGATTTGTGTCAGATTTGATATTTGGAGCGCCCACTCCCCCCCTCCCCCCCACAACCCTAGTTTCTGAAATATTAAAAGCACTTGCTGGTGTGCTTTCAGTTAGTATCATCACTTTTTCAGTACCTCTTCGACAACCTTCTATACCATACCATGTCACCTCCCAGTGTAAGTCCTACTTTCTTGGAGTCTGGGGAGATCTGGATTTAAGTAGTCTTACCTCTGCAGACAGCTCTGTCCATAGAGATGCCGATTTCAAGAGATCCACATAATTTTTGGATTGAAAAACTGTAATGTAAAAGGAAATACTTAAAATAGTATAAAAACATAAAAACAGCATAGTTTATGGTAAAAGCATCTGATTGAATATTCTGAGTCTTATGTACTAGGAGCAAATTTTCCAAAAAGAAGGAATCCCCCCTCCCCCCCCCCCCCCCCCCCCCCCCCCCGGCGCGGGATGGGGGGCAGTTTACAAGAAAACAGTATTTTAGCTTTTCTGAATTTTAAAGAATTGTATAGATCCTTTTTTTTTTACCGTATTTCATCTGTTACCATCATTTGATACAAAATTCCTTTAATCACTCTTCAAGAATCTTGCTGGAAAGTTACCTGTAAGGCAAAGTACATACCTTACAAGCCAGATGCTTAGGTGCACCCTACATTTTTCTGATGTACATTTTTGGTTAATCCTGTTTGCCTGTTTGGTGAGAACATAGCCTGCTTTAAGGATACTTAAAATATAAATAAACATGATGAAATACAACAAATTCTCTATGATTCACAGTTTCTGAAATTTATTGAATTCCATCATTATATCCATATTCTCCATATTAGTTGAACATGCAAACTTATGTCAAGTGAGAATGGAAATTTTTGCTTCGTTACAATTATATTATTGCCTATAAGTGTGCTCTTTCATGTAAAATGGCATCTTCATGTGTGTGCTGCCTTTTATGCATCTGAAACGACTCTTGTAATGGTATGCTCCACTTACACTTTTGATGTTAATTGGTTGGTTAAACTAGGTCAACCATCGATTCACGACAACATTGCAAAGGCGCATTTATGGTCATGCAACAGATGTTGAAATTCGCCCTCTGAATGAGGGCAGAGCTGTCCAAGTTGCATCAGACCTGCTTGGTGAAATGTTTATCTTTCTGGTAATATCTTCTCACCCTCTTCGAAATTTCGTCAGCAATAATAGCATAGTCTTACGTTATTTTTCATGAGTCAGGACCATTAGGGGAGAAGTTTATCTTAACATAAGTTCGAATTATGTAGAAAATCCAGTGGAACCAGCCAGGGATTTCACATAGTGCATCTGTATTTTTTTGCAAATTGTGATGTTTTGTCACATGTCCCAGTGTTAAAGGCACCATCACATATAGTTCTACTCCCAACTTGATGCATTTTTGCTGGAAGGCCATGCTTTGTTTTACTTGGACTGAAACATGAATGTCAAACTGTGTCAAGCTGTCAGACCTGTTTTAAACTTAATTCATTATTATACCAGTGACATTGTGAGGTCATATGCAGGTTGCTGGGGCAGCTGTGATTTTTGAGGTGCACAGAAGCGCAAAGTCAGAAGCAAAAAAGGAGGAAAAACGGAAGCAAGAACTGGAGGTAATGTAAAGAATCACTGCCTTGAAGTCATTCTTGATGTCAATGCTATTTGCATCAGTTATCATTTCCCTATAATTCAGAACTCAATTTTGGATGCCATAGGGCAGTTGTGTGGTATGGTGTATGACCTTGAGCTTCATCAAGAGCTTTTCAAAATGGGACGTTGTTGTGGCATATTATCTTCACAATTGTGAAGCCATCAAAACATCTGAATTTATGGCAAGTGGAAAATCCATATTTCAAGACTATAAAGAATGTAGTATTATGTTTCTTGTGTGTTGGATTTACATAGTCTCTTTTAATTTGCCTCGTGCAAGAGTGTCTATGCGTATATGTGCAAGTATGGGACTGGGATTTTCTCAAAGAAATTTTCTGCTTTAGCCTAATTTGAGGTTTCCGAAGGTGTCATCCTATGTCCAAGCACCCCATGTCTCATGCAGGTTTGGCAGGATAGATTGAAGAGTCCAATAGCATGGCCTATAGTCTATTGGAGCCTTTGTTTGATATCCATTGATGCAGTGGCTCGTTTCTTCAAGAATACCATTCATCACCATATTTCATTGGTAAAAAGTTAATATAATATCGGTTGATGTTTTTGTGAATTTTGAGTGTCGAGGCATGTACCACATTCTATAATGAGGATGTGAGCACGCCAATGAGAGTCATTGACTATCTAAAATCTGATAGTCCACCTACTTAGTATCACCACGGAAATGAAGACTTGCATCTATTAAGAAAATATGGACGCCATTATTTGTTCCAAAACTGGCAATTATTTGTCACATGACATAAACTAGCTTTCATGATGGATGCAATTATTTGGATTAGCATCCTGTCCACTCCAGAAGTATGCTTTAAGGAGGGGGGGTTGGGGCGAGTTTGGGTGATGACAAGGGTGTCCATCATTGGGTTCATATTCCGTAAGATTAGGTTTGGGAGGTGTCTTGTTTTCTCTTTATCTTTGTTGGAAAGGCTTGCAAGGGGATTTGTATCCTCTCTCCTTTTCATCCTGAAGGAATACTGCGGCAAATATTAGAGAAAGTGGTTGAAAATGATTTCTTGGAGATCTCCAAAACAAGCGATATGGACTAAACAATGAGATTTTTCTATCAATCTTTGGCTTTTTGAATGATAGTCTAATATGGTGCTTTTGGCCCTTGGCATCTAATATGGGCACCTAACCCCAATATGGAATCCAAGTACTTTAGTGTCCTTAAAGGAAACCTTTTAGAACTCATTTAAACCATTGAATTCACAGTTCAAAGGTGATTGGAGAAATTAGGGTGCAACTTCAAACTAATTGCTTCAGTTTCATGTTTATTTGCTTTTATATGGCGTGCAGACCAGCTCTTTTTCCTATTCAAAGTTGACCTCTTTGTCGCCCTGTTTTTAAATCAAGAATTCTTTGGAGATGAGTAGATATCAAAGATGCCGCTTACATCTGAAAAAATGGCATTCATTCAAGTGCAGAATGCGTATTCATTCGTGGCTTTACGATGTGGTTGATTAGAGGCATGAATTAATTATCTTAATTACAATCAAGTGTATGTTCACGAATGATAGTTGTATCGTTGGTTGATGGAACCTGGAGTGATTAGATGATTCTAGTGACCACCAAATGCATTAAAACACCTGGTAGATCTGTCATGGTGATTAATGAGGTTGAGCATGAATTCATGATTGCTCTATGAAGCACTTGCCTATTATGGCATTCTTGATAAGGTGGGCAGAACCTTAGACAAAACGTTTGCTGTCAATGTTTGTCTTTTGTGAAGCTTTCTGAAGCCGGAATGATTAATAAATGGTGTGAGGTCTATCCGTCAAAAGTTAAATTCCTTCTAAAGTATCTTTTTACTTTCTGCTCTGAGGCCTCTGATAGTGGATGGTGGAATTGATGATTCTATTCTTTAAGGCGCATTGCTTGGTGCGGAATGGTGGTCGAGCATCTACCTACAGATGTTTGCTAATTCTGTGATAATGAAGATTAATGGATGGAAGAAGCTAATACTGGTGATGTTTCTTGAGCAGCAGTGCATTCTGATGCTATCGTCCTGTCCGGGAGAACAGACGGTGAATTAGGCTTTTGGTGCTTTTTGTTCCATCATGTCTTATAGACTAACACAGTACATTTGACAAGCAGAAAAGCTGTTGTACACAGACCCACACAGAACAATTAGCTGAAAGATGGCTATACGAGATGGAACAAGTACAAAATGTAACACATTCTGCATTTTCTAATTTACCCTTTGTGAAGTTACCCTGCATTTTCCACGGAAGTTTGCACACAATCATTTTGTAGCGTGTTTTGTCGCTCTTCATTTTATCCTCCGTTGATGTTCAGGCTTCTTAAGTGGTTTCTTGCTCATGTTTTCAGGCATTGCGGGCAAGAGATGAGGCTCTATCAGAAGAAGTGGAGCTTCTTAAGCTAAAAATCGTGGAGCTCGAGAAGCTAGCGCAGGGAAGAGGCATCACAGGACTTTTCAATTTCAAATTCGTGCAATCGGAAGCTGAAAAATCAGCAAAAGCTGCCTGATTTCACATAGGATTGATCTCTGAGTTGCCGTTTCTTTATCCTTGTTTATTCCCTCCATTTTCTTCCCCTCCTTTTTTCTGATCAGTTTAGTTTTATTCTTTTGGGAAGCTCCGTCCATCCTCATTTATGTGCATGGGCTGATCCTCACTGGCATGTCATCCTGCCCCAATTGTATAAATCAGGGGCGGCCCGAATTTTGCAGCTTTCTTCATAGTAACACCTATTGTTTCAGGAGAAATCAAATTCCCTGCTACATTTTTTTCACATCTTTTGTAATTGCGCGCCTCTCCTTCTCCTTCAATTACGGTTCATCTCAATGGAGAAATGACTGATGAGACACAGTATAGACAGGAATTTGAACTCGTAATTCTTTCAACATGAACCCCCGAAAACTTCATCAGTTATCTTTTTAGACTGTGATTCTTTCTATTTGTCACAGATAGGATTGGATCGACGTCCAATTATACGGCGATAAGCTTCGACAACCTCCCCCCAAAAAAAGAACAAAAGGGGGAAAAAAGAGTGGGGAAAAAATTGAGAATCTTTTGATTCTGGTTGGTGCTAGTGGGGAGGGGGGGGAGAAGGTTGGCCCTTTATTCGTTACTTGGGCTGGTTAGTTTCCACCTTCGGCACAAGAACGGCTGGGACCTGCTGGAGAAAATTGAATGGCTTAGCTTCATTTCTGGCGCAATTTTGCTGAATCATCAAATGGCCACTTTAAAGAATAAATCGCCAGGGTTTTTTTGAAGTCAATTGGAACCACTGAATAAATCCAATCCTTGGCCCTCGGGTATCAAATCCTCACATTCTTTTGGACTCTAAGAAAATAAGGATGTGTTTGCAATCATCTAGCATTTTACCATTGTATTGGATAGGGTCTACTTGAGAATTATTCTTTCACCTTTCCAACTTGTTAATTTGCAACGTTGACAGTCAGTATAAAATGGATCAATTTGAACTTGTCGTCTCACTTGCCTTTATAAAATGGATCAATTTGAACTTGTCGTCTCACTTGCCTTTGCCGCTTAATTATTTTTATAGGTTTGGGTAAAGTTTTGCGATTTAGATCGTCTTTATTGGCGTTCATTTAGATATTTCATCAGAATGAAAATATAAAAATTATAACATAATTAGGTAGATTGGCATTGTGCTTTAATGTGACTTTTTATGAATAGTGTATCGTTATCATATCAAAAAACTTTAATGGAGTATTTTGGAGTATTTCTATATGAGTATAATCTGGATGATATCAAGTCAGTCAATTTACTAAATCTTTTAAGATTTTGTTCGGAATTTGTCCATCAATACTACAAGACAATTTTTCATCACAAGTTTCCACTGAATTTTCTTTTTTTTTTTTTTGATAGAAACACTGAATTTTCGTTTAGCTATCGTGTACAAGTCATTAAATTCACGAGGATATAACTTACCTCCTAAATATAAAAAGATTATATTCACAATGATGTCCATAGACAATAGTTAAGTGTTTTTCCCCACTTTGAGATCAAAGGAACGATGATGAAGTTACTACTAATCTTACGAATATTATTTCAGATACCTTTTTTTATTATGATAAATATTGGACCCATGGGTTGTCTATCTAGGAAGCCCCATGGGTTGAGTGCACATAGCAGATGCACCCGCAAATTGAAGAATGTAGGCAACATGTTTGGCTCTAAATGGAGAAATGTTGCTCCCACATTTAAGCTAAGTGCTCCTGATTTTTGATGTCCCAACATTAGTGTTATAAATACCATATCGTACCATCAGGTATCAGTCGAAATGTACCGTGCCGGTCAAGAAACAGTGCAAGTTATTGTCCGGTATTCTACCGGTCAATATCGCTCTGTACCGTCAAATACCGAGCGATGACGGTATTTTTGGTCAAATATTGTCCAGCACACTAAAATTTCAAATTTTTTGTCGTTTAATTTTTTGAAATTTAAAACAGTACAATGTCGGTAAAACGGTACATAAATTTAGTATGTCTCGTTCCGGTGAAGAAACGGTACGATGATATTTATAACTTTGCCCAACATTGTTTTAGCTCCAAAGAGAGATTAATATATCATCCCTTTGCTTATTATTTTTTTGGATTTCAATTTTTATTTGAATTCTTTAGCCTATTTAATTTTCGAAAAATCATATTTATCTACATTTATACATCCTAACTCTTTTGATTGATAAAAACACAAATTCATATGTTATTAATATGTTATCTATGATTAAAGTTTCCAATCATATATGGCAACAAAATAGGACATATAAAATAGAGGAGCTTTGAAAATGGTGACCATTTTTATTTTATTTTTTTAAAAAAAGTTTTACCATCCCCAAACTATAATTCCAATACTATATAGATTTAACCAATAAAAAATCATGAAATCAAATATAGTAGCATAGTATTACTCTATTAAAAATATAAATACAAAAATAAAGGGGAAAAAGACACTAGGGCCATATTATCGCGTTCACACCGATACAGATGGTGCCTTTTCTTCCCTGCCTCCATTTGTTTACAAGTGCACATGGCATGTAATTTGGCTGTAAAAGTGAACTTTCTCTGAGCATTGAGAGAGCGCTGCTCATTCACTACAAAACTCGCCCACATCCCCACTCTCTCTCTCACCCCCTCTCAGTGCTCACGCGCACTTTCTCGATTCTCAGCTTTTGGGATTGACGATCAACCCATTTCCCTGGTCAGTATCTCTTTTCTTGCCTCTATTCATCCATTTGGGGACTGATTTCTGCTGTGATTTGGTTAAAGTTCTTTCCTTTAATCCCTTTTTTTTTTGGCCTTGTTGTATGTTAAATTCATATTTGATGACGCCCATGTAGCTTTTTTGGCCTTTTTTTATCATGATTCAGCTGTATTCTTCTCGTGGGTTTGCTCTGTTGCGATGGTTTGTGACGGGTGGAGGTGGGATCTCTTGATTTTTCAATTTAACGAGGTGCTTACTGTCCCTTGGCCCTAAATTCACAATTGGGGTTTCTGGGTTTGTGATCATATGTTTTTTGGTCGAGATTTGGTCCATTTGGATATGATTCATGTGTTGTTGTGCTTGAACTTTTGTTCTTGAATTGGGATACTTTTGGGATGTGAGGATGGGGATGAGAAACTCCTCATTTGTATGTTTGGCAGGGATGGAATTTGAAGTCTTTCATGTGTTGTTTGTTCAGTCACTTTTGCATTTGTAGGGCTGCTTGCATCTAACCTGGGGAGGTGATCAACCTCCATACCTGCCGTGGCCATGGGTAGGGCTTTGGAGTCTGATTTGGTACTTGGCCTTAGTTGCTGCGAGTCCTTTTCTTTTGTTGGTCTCCAAATTTCTAGCTTTTCTTTTGCTTGTCGCTTGTGACTCCGGATTCCTCATTGCTAGGTCAGTCTTGACTCTTGAGTTAAGTTGAATTTGTGCTTAAATTTCTGGATTTTCACATCCTTTGTTTGAATTGCACATGGCCCTCGATAAATCAACATGTCTCCTCTTGGGTTGCATACTTTTATTTGTTGTTGTGCTGAATTATGACTCCTTCACTACTATGTGGTGGGTGATTAGGTTTAGTTTAATATTGTCATTGTCAGACTTGTAAAATTATTGTTCATACTTGATGTTCATTACATTATTGTTTTGTTAGTCTAGATCATATTGGAGTTTGTTGATTGATGTATGGCTGGACTTTTAGTTTATGATATCC
>NCQV01072133.1:685-17084 GCA_002740545.1 Lophocereus schottii
ATATAGTTCAACATCAGTGCAATCGGCTTAATCATACCATGTGCTAACTTGTACTCCACACTACACAAGCATATTGAATATAGATCCCACTTGAACCTGCGGTCGATCCCAACATTCATGCTGTGCTAAATCCACTGTGAGCATCTAATGACTTCCAAAAGCGCATGCTAAATGGAGAAACATGTGGTACTTTATCACCTAAAATGAAAAACATGAAAACAATTTGAAAATGTGAGCTAAAACTTAGCACGTGCATTCCTATATTGTAAAATGGGCTAGAAACATTATTGATGGGCACCCGCCTTTGTAATTCATTTAGTTCGCAATAACTATGAAAATGAAAGTAACATAAATCTGAACTACTCATTATTATCTGGATGTGAACCCCTTGCGATGATATGATACACCTGCCAATCCGATCAAGAGTTGGCTTGAAGCTGCGTGGGTAAATGACGGCCAACGCCCTATAGATGACAACTAATGAGGTCACAAGTTAAGTAGCAAATCGCCATATAAAATGATTAATTCATAAACTCATTAAGAATTTTAACTTGATAAACATGTTCTATTTTATGAAGATACAGGCAGTGGAAGTACCTTGAATTGTTAAAAAAATGTTATCTGACCTCATAAATGTCATCTGTTTCATAAATGTCATCTGACTTGATAAATATGTTTTGACTTGATAACATTTATGCATAACGGGGAATGATAACTGGGCCTCGACTCCATTTTATAAATGTCATTGTAGGCATGTGTAGTCAGTAAATGACCCTTACTCACATAATTGAGTAAGTAAAAGTATGCGTAATAGAAATTGAGTAATTAAATGGTATATATAACCTGGGTATTTCAATATAACTTCAAAACTGAATTAATGAAATAATTAAATTTGATTTAAAGCAAACAATAGTAAAATAGACCACAATAAGATAAATGAGATTACAAAGGAAAAGGCCTTGATGGTAACATGTAGGAGAGTGGTTTTGACCTTTTCTGAAATAGGCTACTGATGCGAGTTTAAGGGTTGCTGATGTATAGCTTGATTAAAGAGAACAGCGAGTACACTAGACTAGCTTAATAAATACATATGATACATACTAAATTCAGTAAGTAATAAAGGTTTGAGGCCAAGAGATATATCTTGGTTCAAAATAGCATAAACTACAATAAGTTGGTCTCATAAATATGGTTTTTGAGTTAAAAATTTTCCCCACTTCCCATATTTGATTCACAACTCTATTAATTATAGAATTCCACCCCAATGAGTCATTGAACTCAATAGAAGCCATCAAGCTCACTAAACTTTGTATTTTCTTTATAAAATCCACAATTGATTCAAAGCTCATAAATAAGCACCCAAATTGTGTACTTATCTTCTTCTTCCTCACAACTCAAGCTAAGAGCTCCATGAAAGATATGCGTGCGTATCATTATGAACAAATAAAATATCGAATATAGGGAGATTAAACAATATTGCATAAAATCAAATTGGAAATATGAAACAAGTAGTCAATTATAGGAACTACTATAAAAGAGCATTCTTACAAACAATAAGCTGTCATTAGCGTGGTTTAGATAACAATTGAAGCTATTTAAACAAATGGCCTAGATAAAGAGATATTATAGGCCAAGTGAGTCTCAATAGCAAAGGAATAATGCCCCTGAACAATCCAGGGTGACGAGGGCCGAAGTAAATTAATGACTGGAAGTAATGGGAGCATTGCTGGTGTAAGGTCTTAATGAAAAGAGCAGCCTCTTTCTATGCATTGCAACTAAATATTACTCATACCACCCATATAGTGCCAAGTAGTACACTGCAAGCTATTGAATTACCGTCACAGGATTCCCTGCAACAATTGCATCTTATACTGATTCAACCCAAAGATAGACCAAGTTGCAAATGGCATTCCTGCAATAGGTCTTAAACATCACTGTACTCAACATCATGTATGTTAATACACCTTAATGAAATTATCGAATTTTGGAGTGAAACGGATAGAGTTCCGTCTAAAAATTGGCTAAAGCCCTGGCATAAAGCCTTGCAACATGTACCTATCGTGAAAAATAATACTTCAATAGCTGAAATGCCACACGCCGAAGTTCATAGCACAACGGGTGTCACACCCGGAGTGCGCAATTGCAAAAATTTAAACAAATAAGAGAAATGAAACATACAATACAACTCCCAGATTAATGAGAGCATGCCTCACTAACGAGTCACCCAAATGGTTCCACACTCCACTTTGCTGATGCTCGAATCTCAGAATATTACGAAATGATTGAGTCACCTAAATGGAAATTGTTCCTCCATGTATGCCTATACATATGAACTTATAGTCAATAACTCATTTAACTGGCCCAACATAACTCATACACACTTGATAGCTAACTTATAAAAAATTGATAGCTGACAGTGACCCTTAAAACCTTAGCTCTAATACCAAATCTATAATGCCTCCAAAATGCTAATGAAATGATTTACTGAAAACTGCAGCGGAAGAATCAATGATAGAAGGTGCTACTGTCGTCCTAATAAGGACAAGGCTCACTGAAACCATTTAATCTTGCAACTCATGTTCACAATCACAATATCTTTTAAATTGAAACGCTCCAAGACCAAAGTCCATAATAGTTCAACTTAAACACAGTCGAATTATTTATACCATGCGCTAACTCGCACTCCAAACTATACAAATATATTGAATATAGACCCTAGTTGATCCTAAGGTTGACCCCAATATTCATGCAATGTTGAATCTACTGTGAGCATCTGATGACCTCTAAAAAGGCTTCTTAAATGGAGAAACATATGATACTTTAGCGCCTAAAATTGAAAACATGAAAGCAATTCGAAAATGTCAGCTAAAACTCAGTACATGCATTCTTGTATTGTAAAATAAGCATAGAAACACTGTTGATGGGTAGCCGCTTTTGAAATTCATTTAGTTCGCAATAACTATGAAAATGAAAGTAGTACAAAACTGAATTGCTCGTTATTATTTGGATGTGAACCCCTTGCAATAATATGATCTATACATATGTGTACACCTGTCATTCCGATCAAGAGTTGGTCTAAAGCCTCATGGCTAAATGATGGGCTGACGCCCTATAGGTGATAACTGACCAGGTCACAAGTTAAATGGCAAATTGCTGTATAAACGGATTCATTGATAAACACATTATGAGTTGTAACTTCATAAAAATGTTCTGCTTTCTGGAGATACATGCAATGGTAGTACCTTGAGTCTTTTGAAAAATATCATCTAACTTGACAAATGTCAACTATTTCACAAATGTCATCTACTTGATAAATAGATTTTGACTTGATAACACTTATGTGTAATGGGGAACGATAACTAGACCTCGACTCTGTTTTGTAAATGTCATTGTAGGAATGTGTAGTCAGTAAATGATCCTTATTCACATAATTAAGTAAGAAGAAGTATGGGTAATAGAAATTTGAGTAATTAAATGGTATATATAACTTGGGTTTTTCAGCATAAGTTCAAAATTGAATTAATGAACGTAATTAAATCCAACATACAGTAAATGAAATAAAATAGACGACAATGAGATAAATAAGATTACAAAGGAAAAGGCCTTGATGGTGACAAATGGGAGCGTGGTTTTGGTCTTTTTTGAAATAGGTTACTGATGCGGTTTAAGGCCCGCTGATGTACAGTTTGGTTAAAGATAAGAGTGAGTACACTAGATTGGCTTAATAAATGTATTTGATACATTTTGAATTGAGCAAGTAATAAAGGTTTGAGACCAAAAGAGATATATCTTGGCTCAAAATAGCATAAACTACAATAACTTGGTCTGATAAATATGATTACTGAGTCACAAATTCTCGCCACTTTCTATATTTGATTAACAAGCCCATTAAATATAGAATTCCACCCCAATGAGTCACTGAACTCATTAGAAGCTATAACTAAACTTTGTATTTTCTTTGTAAAATCCACAATTAATTCAAAGCTCATAAACAAGCTCCCAAATTGTGTACTTATTATCTTCTTCCTTATAAATCAAGCTAAGAGCTCCATGAAAGTCCATAAATATTCATTTTCCCCCCTAAATGACCTTACTTGGCCCAAAATACACAAAATGAGTGCATGACCAATCTCACTCAATCTTTATTATTACTCTATACACAATTACTCAAAATGCTTCCAAAAATCATCAAACTAAAAATATTCAACTAAAATTCATGAAATTTTATAGGAAATTTGAAAATAATATGAGCAATCTACAGTAAATTTGTTAGAATTTGCCTCCAAGTATACGCTGCACAGAAATTGTAATAACAATCCAATTTGCACCAAAGCAGCTCAGTTTACTTCAAAAATTCATAACTTTCGCCCTTGACGTCAAATGGATACCTAAAACCCCACTATGGAATTATTGAGAAGTCCCAAAAAACTTTCATTCACAATACAAAACATGATTCCCACCATAGTATTCCCAAAATGAGACTAGAACATAAGTATGCTAGTTTTGGTCTGACCTGTGCAGTTCTCGTAAAATGACTATAACTTTGTCAACAAAACTTGGATTAAGGTGATTGAAAAGAAATGGGAAATTTGAGACATTGACCTATCCACCCGCTCAAAATCATAATTTTTCAATGGGCTGATCATTACTAATTTAATCTCAAAGTCACCCCTATTTTCTGCCATTTCGCACCTCACTATTTTTACTTTCTCCTCTTTTTTCCCACACTTGAAATCATTCCTTAACTCCTCCAAAACCATCCAAAACTACAACAACTCCAGCATAACCATTAAAAATGCTAAACATTGCCAAATCAAATACAAATCAATCCCCAAATATGGTTTTAACTTAATCTTACATGAACCTGATCAACTTCAGCCCTTACTGACTTTCCAACATATCTCTCAATTAAAACATCCAAAGTAACATCAAAAGTAGCTATTATTCTTATCAAAACATCATGATCAATAATCAAAATAACAAAACAAGAATCAAAATTAAGATAAAAATGAAAACCAACAAGATCAAGATTAGGGTTACTAACTTTGATGCTTGGAAGTATGATGTGAGGTGTGGGAGATGGTTGGTGGTGGTTGTTGTAATCGGAAGCGGCCATTGGATGGCCCGAACAGTAGCAACCAGCAGGGGGACTGGCAGTGGAGTTAAGAGAGAAAAGAGGAAGATGGGTGTGTGTGTGTGTGTTTACTTGGTTAAAAATGAATGAAAAATTTACTTGGCTGATTTTATTCACCCATAAAGTGGCTTTTTTTTAACCATCATTAGATTTAAATCATGGTAATTAACTAGGTCATTCAAGCAAGCTTGTTGGATTATGATTGGCTTGTAAGGTTTGGGGCTCCGGAAGGGAAGTAAACCTCATGCGATTAAATTTTCGAAGCTCGAAATTAAATTTTTACGAGGTTATAAAAATAATTGTAGTAATAACAATAATAATAATAATAATAATAATAATAATAATAATGATAGTAATAATAATAATAATAATAATAATAATAATAATGATAGTAATAATAATAATAATAATAATAATAATAATGATAGTGATAATAATAATGAATTCTTTAATTCTAATTATCAAGGCCTACTATCGATTCACATGAAATTTTACAATAATTGTAACCCGGAGTGTAAAGTGGGACGACAATTATAATTTGCTAAATAAATAAATTGGGTGCATTTGAATTAATAACCATGATTTGATTAACTAAATAAGCATAAAATTAAAGATGATTTAAATAAATAGGGGTTAGGGTCGGGATATTACAGCCTTCCTCCCTTAAAGAGTTTCGTCCTCGAAACTTATGAGTTTTGTGAATATATGTACTGATATCACAAATAATTGTGGATATGTGACTTTCATCTCTTTCTGAGTTTTCCCAAGTGGCTTTTGAGGAGGTATGATTTGCCGAAGATACTTTTTGCCCCATCTGAAACAGTGATTGTCTCTTACTTTTGTCGACATGACTCTTTTGTCAGCCTTGTCTCACCTTAACATGCCTTTAATTTCTTTCGTAATACTTGCTTAGATTAACTCTATTCTTATACCCAATGCATCTTCTAGCTCGCTCCAATAAAACCCGACTTCGCTTAAGATTATGCTCTTATCAAAATGTCCTCATTTAGTGTTCTCAAGGCATCAGCTGTTCTCGCCTCATCCAACTAATCAAAGGCCTTCTCCAATCCTACATTGGCAATAAAATGAATATCACCAGGAATGAAAATGAGGGAATTAGTGGTCAAGCGAATCATTAAGTCTGAAAGAAATAAACAATGAGATTAGAAAAGATTGATAGAAGTATCATGAGGTGGTTGAAATAAAACAACTAGAATGTTGAAATATAATGCCAAATGAATCATGGTCTATAAATATGGATCATAAAGGATCCAATAGATAGTCAATCAAGGGGACAGATGGTTCAATTACACTCGAGTTTAGCAAAAGCAAGATGACAAGATGGAGACTTTCTTGCCTCAATTATTAGGTTAAATGCACCAGATAGATGAGAAAAGCAATATGCAATAAGTAGATAGATAGATTGGATAGGTAAAATGTAATAGATATATAAATAGATTGGGCAAGTTACATTGGGAATGTGCCTTTGTTAAGATAAAGCGATGTTATAGGCCAAGTGAGTCCCAATAGCAAAGGAATAATGCCCCTGAACAATCCAAGGTGACTAGGGTCGAAGCAAATTAATCCCTGGAAGTAATGAGAGCATTGCTGGTGTAAGGTCTCAGTGACAAGAGCAACCTCTTTCTATGCACGGCAACTTAATCTTACTCATGCCTCCTATATAGTGCTAAGCAGCACACTACAAGCTACTGAATTACCATCACAGGATTCCCTGCAGCAATTCCGTCTCATACTGATTCAACCCAAAGATAGACCAAGTTGCAAATGGCATTCCCACCCTAGGTTTTAAACATCACTATATTTAATATCATGTATATAAATACACTTCAATAAAACTCTCAAATTCTGGAGCGAAACGGACAGAGTTCTGCTGAAAAACTGGCTAAAATCTAGGCTTAAAGCCTTACAACACGCACTTATCATGAAAAATTACACTTCAATAGCTCAACGGCCAAACGCCGGAGTTCATAGCTTAACGGGTCACACACCCGAAGTGCAAATTGCAAAAATTTAAACAAATGAGAGAAATGAAACATACATTACAGCTCCCAGATAAATGAGAGCATGCCTCACTAACAAGTCACCCAAATGGGTCGATACTCCGCTTTGCTAACGCTCGAATCTCAGGATGTTAACAAATGATTATGTCATCCAAATGAAAATTGTTCCTCCATATATGCCCATACATATGAACTTATAGTCAATAACTCATTTAACTGGTCCAACATGACTTGTACACACTTGATAACTAACTCATAAACAATTGATAGCTCACAGTGACTCTTAAAACCTTACCTCTAATACCAAATCTATAATGCCCCCAAGATGCTAATGAAATTATTTACAGAAAACTGCAGCGGAAGACTAAATGATAGAAGGCGCTATCACCATTCTATTAAGGATAAGGCTCACTGAAACCATTTAATCTTGCAACTCATGTTCACAATCACAATATCCATTAAATTGAAACACTCTAAGACCAAAGTCCATAGTAGTTCAACTTCAATACAATCAAATTAATCATACCATATGCTAACTCGCACTCCACACTACACAAGTATATTGAATATAGATCCAAGTTAACCCTGAGGCTGATCCCAATACTCATGCTATGTTGAATCCACTGTGAGCATCTGATGACTTCCAAAAGGGCTTACTACATGGAGAAACATATGATACTTCAGCACCTAAAATGGAAAACATGAAAGCAATTTGAAAATATAAGCTAAAACTCAGTACATGCATTCCTGTATTGTAAAATGAGCATAGAAACACTATTGATGGGTAGCCGCCTTTGTAATACATTTAGTTCGCAATAACCATGAAAATGAAAGTAATATGAAACTCAATTGCTCGTTATTATTTGGATGTGAACCCCTTGCAATGATATGATCTATACATAGGTGTACACATGCCAATCTGATCAAGATTTAGCCTAAAGCAGCGTGGGTAAATGATGGGCTGACATCCTATAGATGATAACTGACGAGGTCACAAGTTAAATGGCAAATCGCTATATAAACAGATTCATTGATAAACACATTTAGAGTTGCAACTTGATAAACATGTTCTGCTTTCTGAAGATAAAGGCAATGGAAGTACCTTGAGTCTTTAAAAAAATGTCATCTGACTTGATAAATGTCATCTGTTTCGTAAATGTCATCTGACTTGATAAATATATTTTGACTTGATAACACTTATGCATAACGGGGAACGATAACGAGGCATTAACTCTGTTTTATAAATATCATTGTAAGAATGTGTAGTCAGTAAATGATCCTTATTCACATAATTGAGTAAGTAAAAGTATGGGTAACAGAAATTTAAGTAATTAAATGATATATGTAACTCGGGTATTTCGATATAAGTACAAAACTGAATTAATGAAAGTAATTTAATCCAACATAAAATAAGCGAAAGTAAAATAGACCACAATAAGATAAATGAGATTGCAAAGGAAAAGGCCTTGATGGTGACCAATGGGAGAGTGGTTTTGGCCTTTTTTAAAATAGGTTACTGATGCGGGTTTAAGCCTCATTGATGTATGGTTTGGTTAAAGATGAGAGCGAGTACACTAGATTGGCTTAATAAATACATTTGATACATTCTGAATTGAGTAAGTAATAAAGGTTTGAGGCTAAGAGAGATAGATCTTGGTTCAAAATAGCATAAATTACAGTAACTTGGTCTGATAAATATGGTTACTGAGTCACAAATTCTCCCCACTTCTCATATTTGATTAACAAGCCCATTAAATATAGAATTCCATTTCAACGAGTCATTAAACTCAATAGAAGCTATTAAGCTCACTAAACTTGTATTTTCTTTGTAAAATCCATAATTGACTCAAAGCTCATACACAAGCTCTCAAATTATATACTTGCCTTCTTCTTCCTCATACATCAAGCTAAGAGCTCCATGAAAGTCCATCAATATTCATTTCCCCCTTAAATGACCTTACTTGGCCTAAAATACATAAAATGAGTGCATGATCAATCTCACTCAATCTTTATTATTGCTCTGTACACAATTACTCAACATGCTTCTAAAACTCACCAAACTCAAAATACTCAACCAAACTTCATGAAATCTTATAGGAAATTTGAAAATAATATGGGCAATCTATAGTAAATTGTTTAGAATTTTCCTCCACATATACGCTGTATAGAAATTGCAATAACAGTCTAATTTGCACCAAAGCAGCTCAGTTTACTTCAAAACTTCATAACTTTCACCCTTGACCTCAAATGGATACCTAAAACCCCAATATGGCAATATTGAAAAGTGCCAAAAAACTTTCATTCACAATACAAAACATGATTCCCACCTTAGTGTTCCTAAAATGGGATTAGAACATAAGTATGCTAGTTTTGGTCTAACCTGTGCAGTTCTCGTAAACTGACTATAAATTTGTCCACAGAACTTGGATTAAGACGATTAAAAAAGAATTGGAAATCTGAGTCACTGATCTATCCACCCACTAAAAATCATAATTGTTCAATGGGCCGATCATTACCAATTTAATCTCAAAGTCACCCCTATTTTCTACCATTTTCAGCGCTCACTGTTTTTACTTTCTCCTCTTTTTTCCCATAAATCGTCACTTGAAATCATTCCTTAACTCCTCCAAAACCATCCAAAACTACAATAACACCATCATAACCATTAAAAACGCTACACATTCCCAAATCAAATACAAATTAATCCATAAATATGGTTTTAACTTAAGCTTGCATGAACATGATCAACTTTAGCCTTTACTCACTTTCCAACACATCTCACAATTAAAACATCCAAAGTAACATCAAAAGTAGCTATTATTCTTATCAAAACATCATGATCAATAATCAAAATAACAAAATAAGAATCAAAACTAAGATAAAAATCAAAACTAACAAGATCAAGCTTAGGGTTACTAAATTTGATGCTTGGAAGCAGGAGTTGTATGTCGTGTGAGGTGTGGGAGATGGTTGGTGGTGGTTGTGCTAGTCGAAAGCAGCCTTTGGATGGCCCGAATAGTAGCAACCAGCAGGGGGGCTGGCAGTAGGGTTGAGAGAGAACAGAGGAAGATGGGTGCGTCTGTGTTTACTTGGTTAGAAATGAATGAAAAATTCACTTGGCTGATTCTATTCACACATAAAGTGGCTTTTTGTTAACCATGGTTAGATTTAAATCATGGTAATTAGCTCAGTTAGTCAAGCAAGCTTGTTGGATTATGATTGGATTGTATGCTTTGGGGCCCGGCAAGGGAAATAAACCGTATGCGGTTAAATTTTCGTAGCTCAAAATTAAATTTTTGTGAGGTTATAAAAATAATAGTAGTAGTAGTAGTAGTAGTAGTAGTAGTAATAATAATAATAATAATAATGAATTTTTAAATTATAATCATCGAGACCTACTATCGATTCACCTGAAATTTTGTGATAACTGAAACCCGAAGTGCAAAATGGAACCCAAAATTGTAATTTGCTAAATAAATAAATTGGGTGCATTTGAATTAATAAACATAATTTAATTAACTAGATAGCCATGAAAATAAAGATGATTTAAATAAATATGGGTTAGGGTCGGGGTATTACACCTGTCTTCTTCGCTCGCCATTTTTGTCCCTTATTTACACCTTCTCGAGTCTACTTTTGTACAGTCTGAGGCTTTTGCACTTGACAGCCCTTGTTTAGATTAGAATCTTGATGATATTGACATAGAGAGACTCGAGGATTACTTTAAGATGAAGGACATGACTTTAGGCCATCTGATAGGCTTTGATTTTCATATCTTATTTGATTGGCTTTGCCGAGGTCTTCTCTCATGCCTTCTTAGAGATGTTGGACTTTATTTAGGCCATTCAAACCACTCTAGATGGTTTATGCATTGATATAGTCATATCATTGTTAAACCATTCACTTGTACACATGATTTTGCATATACACATCTCTCTTTTGATCGGCCTAAGAGCTTTGATAAGCTCAAGAGAACCTTGAGTTCCATTTATACATTTTACTTGGGCTACTCCTTCTGTTTCTTACTACTTCCATTTTTGTGACGATTGCTCTTGATTATTGGACAAGCTAGTATGAGCATTGGTGGGTTTTGATAGGTAGCAGCTTGTGAGTTGAGATGGAGTGGCTGATGCTCCATGGACATCCTCGACACAATCTAAGTAAGGCATTAGTATGGGTACATTCTATACCCAACCTGGTGTGATTGTTCCACCCCTTCCCTGCGCTTTTTTTTCTTTTCTTTTCTTTCTTTCTTTCTTTTTATACATAGTAATGGATATTTAGGATTGTGATTGTGTGGGTGATCAACTTTAAGGAAAAATTTGGGATTTGCTAAGCCAAGTTGGCCATGATCACCTTGTTTGTTTTATGTGTTTTGTTATTAGTGGTGTACTTGGTTTGTGAATATGTGTTAATCTTGCAACACCCCAAAATTTTTAGTTATTAATTTCCTTCTATATGTCCCTGTGTGATTTATGTGTATTTTACGTATTTATTTTAGACATATATGCGTGCTTGAATTAGTGTATTTTATTATGTTCTTGGAAGAAATTAGGAAGTATTAGTCATTTAGTAATTTTCGTACCCAAAAAAGGAAAAAGAAAATGAAAAGGGAGATAGAAAAAGGCGGTATTTTGGACCTAAAAAAGGAAAAAAAATGAAAAGGGGGTGGGGATTTTTTTTATCACGTAAAAAAAAAGGAGGGGCTTGCTCTATTTTTTCCTCCTTCAAAAGAACGCACGCATCACAGAGAGAGAGGAACAGGAGAAGAAAGAAGAAGAAGAAGAAGAAGAAGAAGAAGAAGAGGAGGAAGAAGAAGAAGAAGAAGAAGAAGAAGAAGAAGTAGGAAATTGGGTCTTGGTTCTGATTTCAAACTAAGGTGAGTAATCTTTGCTTTTTCTTTAATCTAAAATTGATTAGGGGAAAATAAATTTGAAAGTTTATCCTTGAGTTCGATCAATCAATTAAGAATTTAAGCTATGAATTTGACGTTTTAGGGTTTAGTAGAATAGAACCTTAATTCCACCCCTTAGAACCCACCTCTATGAGTTGAATGTTTAATTGTGATTTTTGGATTAATTAGGTGTTGTGAATTAATGGGTATGTTTTGAATTTTTCCAAACAGATAGTATACGATGGATTTTGAGTTAATTGCTTGTATTGGAAGAACAAAAAGGTAGAAAATAAGATTACTGTCGGATTTTGACAAAATTCAGGTATTGTTTGAATCTTTACGAATTATTGGATGCTCGAAAATTTCGAAACTTCTTACTGTAAGTGACCTCTAATATTGGGCATTTTCTTGTACATTTTTGTGAATTTTTGGCATGTGGTTTGTGTGTTACGAATTTTTGATTGGAACTGCAATGTTCTGTGGTGTGAAAATTCAAACGGCGTTCAAATTACTGTGAACATTAGGTTGGAAAAAATTGTGAAACTTTTACTGTAGGCTATACATGTTATTTGGAGAGTTTTGTAAAATTTCATGAATTTTGGATGTGTATTTTAGAATTTATGAATTTTTGATTGAAACTACCCTATTTCGGTGTATAGTTTCGGTTATTGTTTTAGTTTGTTTTAAAGATATGCTTGGAGAAACATTATGAAAATATTACTATGGATTCCTCATGATTTTGGCTAATGTCTTGTAAATTTTCGTGAATTTTAGTTGTGTATGCTGTAAGTTATGAATTTGTTTAACTTAATTCCCAGATTTTTGATAATTTTGGTTTACTGTTTGAATTTCTGGGAGTTACTAACCTAGAGAAAAATCTTAGAATTTTTATGTTAGAATCTATATATTATTTTTTAATTTCCTGCAAAATGTCATGAAAATTGGATGTAAATTCTTTGATTTATGAATTTTTGAACTAAATTGTGTTGTTTAGTGTAATTATGGATTATTTGTATGTTTAATCCGTAAATTAGATACAGAAAGGCCATTTCTGAGCTTCCTAAATATTTCAATTGTGTTATGAAGCATAGGAAGTTTGTGAAAACTATTTGAAGTTGGATTATGTCTGGGATATATTTTGGTATGTGATATGAATAAAAGTTTCTTCGAAGTTAGTAATTATGATAATATGCGTATGGCATAACTAAATTGCATTTTCTTAGGGAAAGAAATCATGTCTTACTTAGGGCTATTATAGTCACGTTCTAGAGCTATGGCTATTGAAGTAGTCGTCTTTATGTTTGAAGCTGTGTGGGTCCTTCATTGGTACTTTGAGCGGGCAATATGCGGTTTGCCAATTGACTCCTCAGTTTGTGTTATTTGGGAGCTGTGTGGGTCCCTAGATTTTTATGATGTGAATGTGACTCCACAATTTATGATTTGAGGGCATCTACGTACTCTAGAGCGTTGGGTGTCTGGTTGGCACCTTGAGTAGGTATTGCCCAGTCTACTAGGATGTGTTTGTGACCGTTGTGTTATGTGACAGTTCTTTGTGTAGGTCATGGGTGGATTTCCCCAAGTTAAAGAACTCCGTTAACCTAAGATTATATCATATGTTATGGAACTTGGTTTTAGCTTGAATTTGGAATATTTTGCAAAGTTTGTAAACACTTTGCTTTTACCAATGTGTTAGTCATGGTTATAGATGAGTCAATAGCTTAACGTAGCAAGTTTTGCTTTGCTTTGGACTCTAGTAAGGATTAAAAGCCCAAGGACATGGCTGGTATGGGGCAATCATGGTTAGTTTAGTGCATAAACTAATAGCGGAGCTTCTTTAAGGATTTAAGTGAAAACCATGGTCCTTAAATCATACCTGGTATAGGATAGGTATAACTAGGTTAACTAATTACCCGTCTTATGGTGAGTTTGTTTCCTATTTTAGAAGCCAGAGCGTGTTTTTATGTCACATTATATGAAATGTGCTATGTTTTGATGCTATGTTTTGATTCTCAATGACAAATGTATTATGTGATTATGTGCGAACCTAATAATGTGCAAAGTATAATAGTGGGAAAAGTAAGGGTTATTCACTAGACTTGAGGAGCTCGTGATCTCACCATTTTAAAGGTTTTGTAAGCTCAAGGAAGCCACAGGAGCATACATGTGGCTTGGGTTAGATGCATTTTTTGGAGAGTGAAGTTGAAAATGCATACCTCGTTTATGTTGTATGGTGGAATAGATTTCATAAGTACAAGTATCGATGTATATTTTTGGGATGATAAATGTGTAAGAATATTATGGATATGTTTTAAGTATGTATGTAAATACATGTTTTAGAATTACTCTTCCTAACCTTATATAGGGTTTGTTATGAGCCTCCACTGCGTTCGCCTATTGACAAGTTATTTAAGGTTAATCAGTTTACAAAGCCTTGTGGGTGTTCCTAGTGAACATCCACGATGGTGGCGCGCTTGCCCCTTTCAGGCAGGGCGTTACAAATCTAGTTTTGGTTTTGTTTAGTTTTTATTTAGTTGAACCTTGTTTACTTTTAGTTTTGTGTGTTTTTGTTTGTTGGCGGCGTATTTTTGTAAATGTGTGTTTGTGCTTTCTTGTTCATTTTCTTGGTCTTATATTTGGGTTTTCTTTTGTTTTATGTCTTGTTTTGTTTAAGGTTTTCTTTTCATTTGTTTTGTATTTAGTAGTTCCTTGGTTTTGGTCTTGTTTGTATTTTGGTGATTTTAATTTTGTCTCTTTTTTATAGTTCGTTTTTGTTTTTGTTTTATTTTTTGTTTTGCTGGTGCCCGAGTTTGTGTATACCTGTGAGTTTATGTTGGTTTCACAGTTGTATAGTTTTGGTATGGGGGTTGAGGTGGCCATTTGTATATATTTTTTAAAAATTTTGAAATTCAAAAGGATTTTTATTTTTCACTAGGGACTTTTGGGCTTTCTTTGACGATTGTGATCCCATGTTGCTAGGTTATTGAATCATATGTAGATAGAGTTTGTATAATGAGATCTCTAGTTGAGTATGTAGATTCGATTTTCATAATAATCCCGTTTCATATGTATGATTTTGTGTCCACCCTGGGCACTTTGTCATCAATTCTTCGTGTCCTGCTGTTAAGTTGGCATGTGAATGTTTTGTTTGAATGCAAAAACAAAAAAAAGAAAAAGTAAGCTTAAAAATATGAATAAAAAACCCGAGCACAATGTTCGAAGCCACTATTTCTATTTCTTATATTTAATTGACTTTAATATGTGCTATTTTACTTTAAGTACACATCTATTTAGGCAATGAAATAAGTGCTTTGGACATTCTAATAAAATCCCTTTTTAGAGAAGACCCGAATCTTTGTAAGGCAAGTAGGTTTAGGGTGTGTGCATTATTATTATGGGAAAAAAATGGAGCAAAGAATACAATTAGGCAAGGACACGAGGATCATGTCAATGTTAGTAACTCGATTCATAAGGATTGATACATATTTGCACATGCACCAAGGTGTACATATCATTGCATATTATAAGTGGGGTGAAAAATTAAGAGTTGGGATGCTTCTTTGACTAGGATATCTTTCGATTGGATATTCTATTTGTATATACTTTAGTGAATTGGCTACTAGGGTGATGTAATTGCCTAAGTTTTGTACATAATTTCCCTAATTCCTTGTATATAAGTTCATGTTTTACAAAAGGAAAAAGATTTTCCTTAGTCTTTGAAAGATCTTTGTGGATATTTTACTTGAAAACCCTCACGAAACATCACTTGTCCACTTGAGAAACCGCAAACTTAAAAGGATTGTTGCACATGGTAAATGCAACCATAATTCCTATGAAACTGAGCTAGGATTTTCTCTTTCTTAATTTCCATTTCTTTTTAGCTAGTTTAGTTTGTTTTACTGGAGGACGACCAAAATCTAGGTGTTAGGGTATTTGTTTGTACCAAAAATATTCTACTTTTACCATACCTTTTTACCTGATTTTGTATGTAAAATAATTATTATATTAGAATTTTCATTTGGGTTTTGTTTATTTTGCAGACAAATTAAAACAAAATAAAGAAATTGTTAGAAAATTAAAAATGGGCCATGAATTGAGGATTGAACTAATAGCCTAAAGCCCTACCCTAATCCCTTTTATCCATCAACAAAAACAAAAAAACAAAAGACAAAATAAAACTCAAAAATCCCGGTCATGTGCCCCGCATGTGGCCTACTGAAACCCCCTTCACTAATTCTCTCTTTTCTCCCCCTAAGTACCCTGATATATCGCTATTCCCTCCATTTCTCATCTCAGTTCTCCCTCTCTGTCCTCATTCCAACATAACCATTTCCACCATTTTCACTCACCACC